>JAQFYP010000452.1:0-23076 GCA_034694865.1 Bilobella braunerae | reverse complement strand
TACTCTTACTAACGCAATAATGTTAACATGTTGAACTGGGTCTTGCCATATATCAATAAAACGATTGATTGATTGATAATTTGAAATGAAAACAAAGCCTAGAACCCGAATGAGGCTCAATAATTGCAATTTAAGTTTAATTAGAGGTGCAGGTAAGTAATTAAAAGGTTTTAAGGCTTTTATTTAATTTAATTGAGGTAAATTTAATGAAGTGTGAGTAGGATCAGAGGCAAGAACTGTAAAACAGAACGAAACAGAGAGCAACTGAAATTTCTAGGATCTTCATCGTGAATTAATTAGTGTTAATCGTTGCTTATTAGTTAATTAGTTAATTGCTCATTTAACTTACTTTGTGTATTGCGTTAATAATCGCACAATGAATCACGGCTTTGTAACTCTTGCACATTTCGTCTTCTGGGGTCACATCATTGATAAGAGTTAATAATAATAAAAATTCAAATGGTCTTTTGAAGAAAAACATCATAAAATCATTTTCTAAAATAAAAAGTAAAAGTTTTTTTTCAAATTCAAAAAAAAAAAGTTTTTCATCATCCTCATCTTACTTTCACCGATACTGGGAAAGCTGCATAGCAGGAGAGAGAATCTAAATTGGAGGTGAAAGTCGGAAGTGAAAGTAGTTAAACTATTTTTACTTTCCTCTCACGCGGCCATTTCACGTGACAATTTTTCTAAAAAAAAAATTGTTTTAAGAATTAAAAAAAAAACAATAGTTTTTTCTACCAAAAAAACCCAAGGAAATCAACAACGCCTTCGTGTGTTAGTCTTCAGTTCACGGTTCTGTAAATTGTTTTGGTCGGCTTTGAACTGATGAATGATTGTAAAAAGTTTTTCGACGTCGGACTCAACTTTGTCGCTTGCAGGTGAAATTGTTGAATTAGAGTAATTAGAACCAAAGAGAAGCGCTCATTTTAGCAAAAAGCGGAGCCAAGCGGCGAATCGCTGGATATGGATTCCAGCGAATTTTGAATTTGGCCAAATCTTTCCAGCGCATGATCTAAATCCAAGCTTCCTTGCATTTGCTTCTGTTTAAACTTGAGATTGGCGCAGAGTCCATAAATTTTCAGCGTTTCTTGGAATTCCTCGACCAATGGCACAATGGAGCAAAGCGTTTGTGCAATTTCAGCGATGTAAGCGCCTTGCACTGCACATTACCGCATACTCCGACTCTTCTCCCCAAATTTTTCAGCGATCTTGAAATAAAAATTGCTGATTAAGTTTAGCTTTAACTTGAAAAAACGCACTGTATTTTCCAATTTTCACCAAGCGATTATTCGGCCTGGCAAATTTCAGACGATTTTTCTCACCCTCCGGCGATTCACTCCCGCTTACATCTGCCACCAAAACGCTGCTCATTGGCAGCGCCATCGCTTTCTTCCACTCCCTCACGAACTTGGTGAGCATGCGCTGATTCTTCTGACAGAGCATTTCACGGCTTCATTGTTTATAACAAAATGATTCAAAGCGTTAGCAAATCTAAAGAACTCAGTTAGGCACACAAATACAATCTACAATGTTATTGTTTCTGCTTCATTATGCTAGTAAGTTTTAGTGTCGTTAATTAGTCAAAGAGTCAATTAGGTTCCAGAAAAAGGCCAACTTTTAACTTCCGGCGAGTTCTGATTGGTCAAGCAAAAATGATGATCTCATTAGTGGAAAAATCAAGGAGAGCATGACTTTCTCACGTAGAATATCTTTAGCCAGTTGCATTCAAAAATATTCAAAAATCTGAAAAAATTTCTGAAGTTTTTTTTTTCTAATTGGTTAAAAATTGAAAAATTGTTTAAAATGATAAGCTTATTGTTTAAATTTTTTGTTTGAAAATAAACGCTTTGACTTTCCACCTTTGCAAGTCTTGCCCATTATTATTTACCAAACTCTTCTCTGATTGGCCGAAAAAGAGCCTGAGCGAAACTGCCTACTACCTGGAAATTGAACGGTGAAAACACAAAAGCAAAGTATCAGGAGCTTTCCCCGTTCTAAACGCACCCTAAGTAGTAATCACGGTTTTGATTTTTTATGTGCGTGTGCACGGATTCCACTACAAAACTACGAATTGTGCTTCAGAACTGTAATTTGTACTACAAAACTAAAGTTCAATTCAAAATTAAACTAAGCGTTTGTTCTACTTTTAAGTAGAACAATTTCTTTACTTCATAAGGATAGCTTTCCTAATTAAAGGTAAAGCTTTAAATACTTTTATATTTTGAAATTACATATTTTTTTTAATTAATTAAATAAATTAATGAAGATTTGAAATTTAAATCATTGCAATTGTATCATTGTTTGCTACGATGAACCTAGACATTGGATGTTTTTGGTTTTATTTTCAAAATGCTTTTGTGAGCGGATGTGGCGAAAAATCTGAACTGTCTGTTCTAAACCATGTTTTCTACACAAAAAAAATCAAATAATTTAGAAAACAAAACCAGAGAAAAAGTTTGGAATTAATATTCTCTTTTTAAAACATCTTGTTTTACAAAATTTAGTATCTGTTATCCATTCAGGCAGAGTGATTTAATGACATCTGGAAAATTTCAAAATTTCTATTGAATCACTATTCTAAAATAACCTTTTTTCTAAATCTCAACATCGACATCTTACTTTCACTGAGGCAGAGAAAGGTATGTACAAAGCATTTGGAAGGCTGAATCGTACCTTGGACGTGAATGGTGAAAGTAATAGTAAATTTTTTGTCTTTTGACTTTCACTGCCCACTGCTTGTCACGTGACACCATTTTCTAAAAAAAATTCTAAATTTAGAATTGCTTAGAAATTGCTGAGTTTTTTTTTTAAAGACTATGAAAGAATGGAAACCCTAATATCTTCTATTTAAACTTATGGTATTTAAACTTGGTTTTCAAATGATGAATGATTTTAAATTCTCCCATGTGTTTCAAGTTTCATGTGTGAGATGTATTTTTCGATAGTTTAAAAACTGAAACGTGTTTGAATTTTTTGAAAACTAGCTGCCATTGGTGGAATATTGTGGTAATGTGAAAGGGCGTGGGTCTTTGCGGAAGAGAACAAGAACTAATGGATCGCTTTTCAAAATGATCAAAAATATCATCCTCTCTCCAAGATCTCTTGCTTTTTGAACGAGCAAAACTGTTTCTAGTTTTCAAAAAAAAATCTATATTTTTTGTTTCTAAGAGTTAGATTCAAAACAATTTCAACGGCACTTGCACTAAATCGCTGATTTCTACTTTACGCTGCAGCGCTACTGCTCCTTTCACAACTGTAAAAGACATTTGTTCAAAAAATTTCAAAACAAAACAGAAAGTTTTAAAATCTCAAGTTCACTCTTTGTCTAGCACTAGCAAAGGCGAACAATGTTGATTAATATAACTTTTAATCTGTTTTAATTTTTGTTTTAAAAAAAATATGCAAATTAAGAAAAAGTTGTATGTATAGTTAATACGTCAATTAACTTTAAATATTCGAGTAGGCCCACATCAAAGCTTTCTGTTTAGTTGCGATTGAACAAAATTATTCATTAGGTATTTTTTTTTCTAAAAACTGATCAATTATAACTTAATTAACTATACAACTTAAACTTATGGAGTATATTTTTTGAACAAGAGGAATGCAAATTTTGAAATTTTAAAAAACTTACACCAAAACAACGAAATCAAAACACATAGAATTTGTGTTTGCTTTGAAATTCATGTGTTTTACAATAAATGAATTTAGTTTGTGAAAAATATTTATTTATTTTTAATTTAATTTTTAAATGAAAACATGCTCAACGCTTCAAGACCTAAAAGAAAATCTATGGCAAATCCTATTTGAACATAAGTAAATTCAATTTTTTTTAGAATTTGAAAATTTAAAAAAAAAACCTACTCCGAAGTACATTGACTGAAGCATAAATAGGATTTGTATTTGTTTTGAAAGTTGTGTAAAAAAAATGATTTTGACTGGCGTTTTAATGTAAAATTTTAATTATACTTTTTTCAATTTTCAAAACTTTTTTTTTCAAACAGGTGATTTCGTACATTGTGAGATGATTTCGAAAAGACTAAATGTTGACAGACAACTAATCAGAAGTGGTATATTTCCGATTTTTGTTCTTGAAATTTCAAATCCATAAAATTTAATTAAAAATTTATTTAATTGTAATTGTAAAAATTAATTCCAAACTTTCTCGTTTCTATAAAAGAAAACCTTCGACTTAGAAATCTAGTAAAACTTTTATTTTCAAGAAACTAAATTTCAGGAAATTGGGCGTGAGTTTTAATTTCCACTTTTCAAAAGCGAAAGAGGTTTAAAAACCGTTTTTTTTTAAATTTTCGAACTGTTCTTTACTATTCACTTTTGAAAATTAGATTTGTTAAAACAAGTCATTTGCATAGATTAATTTGACGGAGCAACGTGCCACACACAGAAGTAATGAATTTATTTAAAAGAAAAAATATGTTTACAGTTGTGTCTGGGGTCAATGTTTAGTAAGTTTTTCCTACTCTAAAAAAGTTTGTAAAAACTCTAAACTTTAAAATGTAAGTTTTAGAGTATACTCTTCTCAAAGCGGTTTTCTCGCAATCTTGATACCATAATTCACATCCGCTTTTTACATTAAAATTGAAAAGTCACGGGAGAGAGATCAAGTCCCTTTTAACGGAGCAATTAGAAATGAGAGAAATAAATTAAAACAATTTTTAGGAGTTAATGATCTCATTTGTCTTGAACACTAATAATGAAGGACTTTGGAAGGGCTGAGTTGTGCGCGGTTGCAAATTATTCATTTATTGCATCGCATCATTTAGCCAAACTGTGACAATAATGTTGGCCCCAAATCGTTACGTTATTTGGCACTTGCGAGCTTTTGTTATACATTCGTATATTTTGCGATACATAATTTGCGATAGATTTGTTTTTAAACTTTATTTGCGACTTATGTACATGATTGTTTTTACGAGATTTTTTTAAAGCACCGTTAGCCAAAATATTGGCAAGAAATCAAATGGCTTCAAATTTTGCCAACTTTTGCAATTTACCAATAATTTTAAAAATAGCTTTTAAAAAATTTGAATTTGAAATGTTCTGCGCTATTTAAATAGATTACCTCGAAGTTTTTACAGCGAAGTTAACAACGATTAAAATATTAAAAATGCTTAAACATTAAAAAAAAAAACAAAGACAGTTTAAAAAAAAAACAATTTTTACGTATTTTTAATTACAATCTATTTATTTTTTGATTATTCATCTTTAACGTCGACAAGTTAAAAAATAGTTGGACGTAACGTAAAAATTTGTTAAGTTTTAGATGAAAGGTAAAAAGTCTCCAGTTAGTGTGTTTTTTACTTGAGTCATGCCTCATGCGCCTCCTTGTGAGCACTGTGCATTTTTTCGGCGACAATTTCTGGCGCAGAACTCTCAAGTACACACACACTCGTGAATGAGACTTGGGATTGCCTCATAATGTGTTTTTCAAAGAGTGTGAGCACCACCATGGGGTCAAGAAGGCCATTGACATTTTGTACAAAAAAAAAAAAATTTGGAAAAACTTGTTTCTAAAATGAAATTTTAATTTCAAATAAACTTATCAAGGTCAACGGCGCTTCGGAGTACGCAGGATATCTTTTCAGCATGCATTTCACGGTTTCCATGCACTCAAAGAAAGGTCTCTGTTCTAAACAAAAATTTGACAAATTAAAAAAAAAAATTTGAAGGCTGAATCTTCTGAACTTACAAAATAAGAGCTGAGAAATAGTAACAATAAAGAAATTATGCACTGCGAAAAATATGCTTCTGCTTTTTTAAATTTTAAAACAGCATAATCACTTAAGAAAACACCAACCCACACCATCAATTTTAATTATCTTTTAGTGCTTAGTTAATTAATCAAAGACCGTCAATTAGTCCAGATTCCAGAACAGAGCCCACTTTCCACTTCCGGCTGCCTCTGATTGGTCGAGCGAAAGAGGGACTCTCATCGGTTGAAAAATCAAAGTTAATTGCGTTTCCACTCCGTTCACATTTCCATCCCAATTTTCTTGAGCACAGCACAAAGTCTCCAGTTACAATGTCTCGAAATTAGGCTTTTGTTTTACTTTGGAACGTAAAAACTTTTACTTTCCTCACACACGTACATGTCACGTGACACCTTTTCTTTACACAATAAAAAATTTCAAAAGTTTGAAAAATTTAAATTAAAAAAGGGTTGTGGTTCTTTTAAGTACAATGCTGATTAAAATGACATCACGGATCCAATGATAGCATTCAACTTTAGAACATTTTCGTTTAAATATGAAAGAAAAATCAAAATAAATATTAACAATTTTGATGAGAATTACCAAGATTGCTTTAGAAATCAAACTATTAAAAACGACGATTTTTTTAAAATTTCAATTCAAAATCTCGAAAATGTCATATCCGGTTTTCAGCGATTTTTTGTTGTGTCGGTTTCTTTCTCTAGCGATGAGGAATGAGCTCGACAGAATTTTGGTGCAAGGTGTCAAAACATTGCAGCGATTGTGGAGTACGACTTCACGAGCAGCGTTCGCGGGCAAAGGATCACTGAAACCACGATTTCGTTCGTGGCCTGGCTCAAGCGAAACGAATATGCAGCGCCAATTGCTGCACCATTTGAAATCGCGATTACCTCTCTTGGACGCAGTTCGTCAAGAATGCATGGGAAAGGAATTCGAAAATATCGCTGCCAGCGCTGATGCACGGTTCCAGTTTCGCCATTCCTGATGTGTTTAGGCAAAAATGGGACGTCCCAAAGGTTTTTTAGAAAAAGGGATTAAGACATAAGTTAAACTAAGGTAAAATTAATTAAGGGATTTTGGTTATCATTACAACAACCTTGACGTGTGTTTTTAACATTACTATTTTTACACTAAGATATTTCATTTTACCTAACTAAGCAATTATGAGACAGAATCAATTCAGACTTCAGTGAGCTTACAACTCACAAAGAAATAAAGCTAAACTCTGCAGTATTTTTCCACTTGACAATTCTTAAAGCATTAACGAATAGGTCAACTTGGTAGGGACTCAGAGGTCACTTTATTCGAGGCAGTGCCTCAGGAAAGAGTTAGGACGTCCTAAACTAGCTCGAGGTCACTAGTTTCCGCGGTTTGGATTGCATTCTACATGATGTACAACAAACTTGCAAATTTGAAAAAAAATTGTTGTTTTTTTCTTCGAAAGAAAAAACGCTCCTTTTAAAGTTTAATTCAGTTCAAGCAATTTGGAAAATACAACTATTCTTTAAAAAACAGAGTAGTGATTTTTCGGATATATTTCTAAACACCGTTACACTGTCTCTAATAATCTGAATTCAATTTTCTTTGAAAATAATGAGAATATTTTTAACTGGCGTCTTTTTTTTTTCAAAATTTCAACTACGTCTTTAGAATTAAAAAAAGACGTAAAAATGGAACAAAAATTTGTACTTTATATAAAGAAATAGATTAGAAGATGTCATTTTTTTTGTAAACATGTGATTTCATACATTGCGAGTTGATTTTGAAAAGATAAAATGTGGCTGCGCAGGACTAAAAAAAAATTCAAATCCTATTGGCTCTCGTCGACTATGCGTCAATGGCTGACATCCAATCAAAACAGGTAGTTTTTTTAAGTCTAGATTTTGTTTTCAAAATTTTGAGTTCGAAGTTTTGATTTTTTTTCTTCAAAATTTTTACTTCAAGCTTTTAGATTGTTTCTACAGCTATTCACCTATGTGCATCGCTTAACTGCTGGAATTTTGCTGAAACGCTGTTTCAGAGGTCCATGGACAGCCAATCAGCGTCGATCTCACTTGAGGTGGCCCAGTACCTCTTCATCGTGTCGGATGGGCGTGGCGTACGCCATGAGGGTAGTGTACTTGTGAAAGGAGCCGTGCGCCGTGCCCGTGACCAACGCGTCTTCATCATTGGTTCGAGCTGGTCACGTCAAGCGAGCGCTGATGAAGTGCTGGGAAGCGAATGCTGATCGCTGAAAGGATCAGCGATCGTTTCGGCAGTCTAAAAATTGTTTTAAAATAGATCTGTTTTTCTTATCTTCTGTTGTTTTACTAAGAAAAAAATTATCTTGCATTTTCAAGAGCAGCGATTCAATAACAATTACAATAAATCATAAATCCGAAGATTTGTAACACATTACAATTACAATAAATTATAATTGCAAAAATTTTAAACATGTTACAATTTACAATTTAAAATAAATTACAACTGCAATTGATTAAAAACATTATACAGCATTTTACAAATCCAGGGCCAAAGAATACCTGAATTGCAAGAAAATGGATGTCAGATCTTATTGGGTGTTTTGAATGGCGGAGAACTCTTAACGAATATTTGAAAAATAGAATTTTTATTGCCATTGTTCGAAAAAAAAAATAGAATTTAAAACTTTGAAATAAAGTATGATTTTAGTTAATTTTAATTATGAAGCTAGTTAACTAATTAGATTTCAAAAACGATATTATTTTCTAATTGACAAAATTTAACTTTGCAATCACCGCAGCTAAAATTATAATTAAAAGTAGTGTGGTAGCGGCATCAAGCAAATGTAACACATTTAACTGCAGAAATGTGCAACACAAAATCTTCTCCGATTTTTATATAAATTCAATTGCACCGCATCTCTGTTTGAACAACAACAATTTCTTTTAGAACAAGCTCACTTTTGCCGCTGTTCTAAATTATTTTCAATATGACCAAAACTGGGTGATGGATGGTTACAACCTAACTTTAATTACTTTAGTTAATTATTATGGTAAAAGTCATTTTGAATCGCGTTTAGATCCAGCTTCACCTGAAAAGCAAAAAGAGCAAAGAAACAGGATTGCAGAAATTGCAATTAAAGTTTAGCGCAGTTAACTAATTAAATGATTTAAGGCTTATTATTTAGTTTAATTGAGGTAAATTTAGTGAGGTGTAAGTGGTACCTCTTCTAAATCAACGCTTAATTAATTGCTCATTTAACTCACCTTGTTCATTGCACAGCGAATCATGGCGTCATAGCAATTGCAGTTCCCTTCGTCTGCGTTCACGTTCGCTAGTAAAAAAAAATTTAAGATTTAAAAAAGTTTAGAGAATGGTGTTTTTTAAAATTTTAGAAAATGGGTTTTCCAAAAAGTTTTATAGAAAGCTTTTTACGACTTTAGAGAACGCTCTTATAAGTTCTAGAAAAGCTTTTCTAAGACTGACATTTTTGAGTTTTAGCATCTTTCCAGTAGCACCTTGACACTGCTTCATGAGCGTTTGTGGCCTTCTCGCGCACATTGTCTGGAATGCTTTTTTCAACGAGCGTAAGAGCCGTCACAGGATCAAGAAGGCCATCTTTCCCGCTGACACCTTGTACAAAATTCAAGAAACTGGATGTTAGAAAAACTTTTTTTAGAAATCCATTTAATTTTTTTTAATTTAAAAATTTGTAAAAAGACTTATGTCCTTTACCGCTTCCTAGGACTCATTGGCCCTTACTCTAAACGAAAATTTTTAAATTTAAAAACATCCCCCTTGAGATTTTTGAGAAGTGAACAAAATTGAGAATAAGGGATAAAGCTTTTAAAACTTTTACATTATAAGGTCTGAGAAGGAAAATAGCAAACAGCGATTTTTGCAGGACGAAAAATTTTAGAAAAAAAAGGAATGCCATTTTGATGGTGTATGTCATACTAAGCTGTGCATAAGATGTTTTTCTATAATTCAAATTTTAAGTAATTTTGTTTGGCGCTGGCGAAGGACAAATCAAAAAAGAAAACATTTTAAACGAAGAAGAAGAGTAGTTTTCGTGTTTTGAAAGCGAAATTTTGTGATTAGAATTATTACAGTTAAGTTATGGAAAAAAAAAGAAATTTTTAAAGAAGGCAAAGGTGAAAAGTTTTTGAATCTTTTTCTAAAAATACGTTTTAAAAAAACTTTGCCTACTCGGCGCTTTTACTCCCTAAAACGGGCCCTATTTTCCAATATCAGCAAATTCTTGGTTCAAGTTCAAGCTCAATTCAAGTTTTTTTTAATATTTTGAATAAATCTCGTCACGTTTCACTGATATCTGTTTTCTCGATTTTGGTGTCGTCTCAGTACCAAATGGAAAAGGCGTTCTGAAGAATTAACTTTTCTAAAGAAAATGCGAAATAAATATTTTTTTAGGTTAAACTTTTTAGTATTCAAGTTTTGAACACAGTTGGAAAGTGTTTTTTTTTAAATGAAGTTATGTTCAATATGTTTGAAAATGATACTTTTCAGAAAACCTGGATTGTTGAATTTTGAGCAAAGTTGTTAATTTTCGGGGGAAGTTTTGTCAATCGACAAAATGAAAAAAAAAAGTGAATTTTGAATTTGTTATTTTTGAAACATAATTTGAATTTTCAAAATCATCTTTCAAAATGTGAAAATTTTTAATGAATGATGAATGGTTTTTAAGTTTTTTTTGTTTTAAAAAGTGTGTTCATCTTTCTACTTGCTCACTAATCCATCTCTAATTCAAAGCGTAAAAGTTGAAGGCAAATTCAAAATTATTTTGTGAATCGCAAAGAAACGCGAAATTGGCTAATTGGTAGATAGGCTAATTGACGTTGACGTAAAGGTCTGCGCTACGTTTCTTTTTGTCGCAAGACAGGCAATTTTGCAGCGTAGCGACGACATTTTGACCTTTTGCAGCGCACATCGCTGGGAATTAGCTACAAATAATGAGCCCTAGAGGGTACTTCAGAGTGTGAATCAGTGAAAGTTTGGATTGTGTCAGAATGAAATGAATATTTTATAAGGTGATATCTCTGGCGGATCCTCGCTGAAAACCTGTCAAATGTACAGAGTATTTCACAAACGCTCTGTGTGTCCACAAAAGCATCTACAAGCATCGCTGATTTTCAAACGCCGAAACGTTGAAGCAATGGTAGCTTACAGTGTCTATTTTATCGTTCCTTTTGCTACCAGCGCTTTATTTTTGAAAGGCTCTGTATCCCCTCTTTGATTAAGATGGACAACGGAAAATTATGTTTTGAAAATTTCATTTTATAATTGCTATTTATAAAACTTATTATAAATGCTTATTTGCTTTTTCATATTCTTCCTAATGTTTAATTGACTTGGCAGAAATTATATTTTAATTTGAAGAGCAGCGATTTAATTCCAATTAAATTATAATTGAGACACATTCAACGTTTGAACGTTACTTTTTAGAAAAAGACTTAAAAGCGTATTGTCTTCCCTGCTGGGGCTCCCTGCCAAATGTTTTCACTTTTTTTAACTTTCTCTTTTCTCCATAACTTCTTTACAATTACAATCCACGATATTCTAAAAACAAAATATCATTTTCAAAACACGAAAATTAATCGAAAAAGTAATTTAAAAAAATGTTGGCGTTCATCAGCGCCAATCATAATTACTTATAATATCAATGTCAAGAAAAAACTTTGAAGTAGGTTTGAAATCTTTTTCTCGACTTTCTCTTTTATCCCCGTAACTTCCTCGCAAGACAGATTAATTGCATATTTAATTAACTTTTCGTTCACTTCTGCTTGGAAAATTTGAACACAAATTTACTAAAAAAAATCAAACATAGGTCGTACTCAATTGTGGTGAAAATGTTTTACTGCGATTCTGTTTGAAAATGATCATTTTAATCATTCAAAGCGTTGTTTGTTTTAACCCATTTAAATCTCTCTGTTTGAACACGGCAATTTTTTTTAGAACAGAATAATTCAAGACTTTATTGGAAATCCAATCACATCATCTAAGTTCTTGTTTCTGATTTAATTATAATACCTAGTACTGTTAATTTTAAAAGAATTACAGCTGCGCTAAACTTGAAGCAAATTTCTCGAAGGCTGATCTTTTATAAGTTTTTAATTGCAATTAAAGTCTAATTAGAGGCGCAGTTAACGTATTAAGTGTTGAAGGAGGATTTTACTAGTTAATTGAGTTCAATTTAACGAAATGTGACAAGATCAAAGGTAAAACTGTATAACAACAAAGGAGAGCAATTAACTTTATTCGGATTTTAATTGTCGGTTAATTAGTTAATTAATCATTTACTCACTTTGTTCATTGCGTTCATCTCACGGAAAATCACGGCGTTGTAACTCTTCCAGTTCTCGTCTCCGGGGTGCCACCGACGTGGTTGACGACTTCCAAGCATGAAGCGATCAGTGATTTCAAATCCCTTTCACCATAAGCGTTAGCATTTTCTAAAAACCCAATCGCTTCTGTTCCAGCCCAACTAACCAAAAGGACTTAGGCTCTTTTTTTTTAAAAAAAAGTCGGACTTTTTTTTTAATTCTTGAAAATAAAACCATAGCTAGCTTTTATGCTAAATTCTATAAAATTTTTTAAAACAAAACATTCCTGTCAATCGAATAATCTCAGCTAGCTACCAACATCATACAGGTTAACTTTGCTAATCCGCTTTGTAAGGAAAATCACCGACACGTGTTAATATAACACTTCCAAAAAATTTGTTCTAATTTTTTAAGCGCTGATTTTTTAAATTTGAATAAGCTCCGCCTCCTATTTTTTCAAATTTTAATAAGCTCTGCCTTCTTTCAATTTTTGTGCTGGACCTTACTGAGGCAGTTGAGATTAGGCAAGATACGCAAAAAATTAGGTTGATCTAAAAAATGAAAAATGTACGTTTTCAAAACAATTTAAATTTTTTTTTGCAATGTAGAATTAAAAACGGAAGCAAGTAATAGGACCTAAAAAAAGGACCTAAAAAAAGGGCCTAAAATAAAGGGCCCAACAAGTAAAAGGGCCTAAAGCAAAAAAGGGCCTAAAATAAAGTGTCTAAAGTAAAAGGACCTAAAATTTTTAAAATAATTAAAAAATCATAAATTATTAACGGTAATCGTAATTAAATAAGAATTTATTACAAATAAAGTTCTTTACGGTTTTTTAGGTTTATGCTTGGTTATTTTTGTTAGGGATAGGTTTAGGTTAGGTTTTGTTAGGTTAGAATTTAGTTTGCTAACTCATACATTGTATTGAGTTAAACATGGATTTGGTTTATATTTACATGTGCATATTTATTAATTTAAACTTTGTGTTTATTTTATATTATTTTGTTTACTAAAAGTTTAGGTTTAATTGTCATTAATTATGATTAGTGTTAATTAGTGACTTTAAATTATTTTAAAGATTTTAGGTCCTTTGACTTTAGGCCCTTAATTTTATTTTTTAAAAATTTAAAACATTTTAAATTCATAAGTTTCTTTGCGTTTTTTAATGATCTCATTGGTTTTACAAATATAAACATCAACAAGTACTTTAGAAGGGTTGAGTTGTGCGCGGCTGTAAATTAGCCAATTAACGCATATGCGCATGCGCATCTCACCTTTTACAAAATGAAAACGTTTCTTTGGCAAACTGAAGAACTTTTGTGTCGATAATGTACGATACGATATACAATGACGCGGAGTGACGCATAAACGCTATTCTGTTGTAAACAAACAAATTCAACAACTTTTTTTTTCATTGTTGCCAAACTGGACCTCAAAAAGTTTGGTTATTTGAAGCTGGCGATCGTTTCTGGGACTTTCGTATTCGGCGACATTCCCGGATGCGTCTACTTTGCATTTACTTTAAATGCTATAAAAATGATTTTTTTGTAACTGTTTTTTTTTTATAAAAGCACCGTTAGCCAAAATTTTGAACAACAAATTTCATGGCTTCCTTTTTGTACAATTCAGCAATAATTTTTTAAATAGCTTTCAAAAAATTGATTTTGAAAACGTTCTGCACTTTTTTGTAAAATGGCTCAAAAAATTTTACAACAAAATACGTATTAAAAATTCTTAAATATTTAATAAATAAGTTAAAAAAATGTTTTCCTTTTATTTTTACATTGTTGAGTTTTAACGTTGAAATTAAGATGCATGACATCTTTCCAGAAGCATGCCCTTTGTAGCCTCCTTTCACTCATTGGCCTCTGTCCTAAACTAAAATTTTAAAATAAAAAAAAGTGAAAAAAGTTTTTTTTAGGTATCCCGTTCAACAGAAATGTGTTTTCAAGAAAAAAATTGACCTGAAAAAAAATTCAAGCAAAAAACGCAACTAAAATCTTTCATGTGGTGAATGTATAGTTTGGTCAAATTCCTTGTATAAAATTGAAAAAAAAAGTGAATTTTAGAAAAAAATTCCGTTTCATCAGACCTAGAGAGACCAAGGTACAAATTTGGAATTGAATTTACAAAATAATAATTTAAGTTTAAGCCAACTAATTTTATATATTAAAATTTTCAAAATCAAATCTGGCTGATTTATTATTTTAACTTAAAAATTTGTTTTTTTTTTAATTCAAAATGATTCAAAGCTCTTAAATCTAATTAAAAAAAATCCCGCTATTATCTAAACCTAGACATTTTCTACTTAATTGTTCTACTAATTGCAATTAAAGTTTAATAAAAAGCGCCTTTAACTAATTAATAATTTTTAGCAAATTATGTGGAAAAAATAACAAAAAAGAGATTAAACTGTCCTCACACATATTAATTGTTAAGATAATCAGTTAATTAGTGCTTAATTAGTTAATTGTTTATTTAACTCCCCTTGTTCACTGCAGACATCTCACACTGAGTTTTTTAAATTTAAAAAAAATGTTGTCGTTTTCATCATCGATATCTTACTTTCACCGATGCTGGGAAAGCTGCGTAGAAAGCAGTTAGGAGACAACATCCCAAATTTGAGGTGAAAGTAGCAAATTCTTTTTACTTTCCACACACACCGCCCTGTCACGTGACACTTTTTCTAAAAAAAATTGTTTTTTTTTCTTCTAAAAAAAACAAGAAAGTTGAGGAAACCTTTCTGTGTTAATTTTACAGTTGACGGCTCTATAGAATTTTTTGGTTGGTTTTAAAACGATAAATGATTTTTAAATTTTTGGCGCCGAGTTTCACTTTGTCGCTTCCGGGTGAAATCGCTGAATTTGGGAATTAGAACAAAAGTCTGCAATAGAAGCACTAATTTTACAAAAAGTGGAGCCAAGTTGTTACGGGTCCGGTCCCTTAAGGGCCGTTCCTGGAACAGTAATGCACTTCCCCTATTAGGCCAAAGAGCCTAATGGCTCTTACCTGGCCGAATTAGTTGAGAAATTAAGTCTTAGGATTCAGTCTTTTCCTGGACTCTCTTCTGGAGTCTACCTTCTAGTAAGCCCTTGCTCTTAAAGCACTTGCACTCTGCATAACGTACCCCTTTGAACCCCCTTATTCTTGTAACTAGGGAAGTACCCTCTTTAAAGCATTCAATAAAGCACTTAAAGTACCCATCATCCTTGGCCCGTAAGGTCGAACTTCTTATTGGTCCCTGCACGAGGTCTTACACAAGGAGCCTTCTGTGGACTGCGTCACGCGGCCCCATGGATTAGGGTTACGGCGGCATTCTAGCTGCCGCCGACGGAACATCCGGCCTGGGTAAGGTCACTCAAGTAAAAGCAAAGCGACCGAATATCTTCTGCCCCTAGGAGAAAGGAAACCCTCAAGGGGGCTGAGGGTAACAAAGTGACGAATCGCTAGAAAATGATTCCAGCGAATTTTGAAAAAAAAAATTCCTTGGCCAAAAATCCCCCAGTGCATGATTCAAATCAACGCTGCCCTTCTGTTGTAGACTTGTTGTATTGGCCACGTAAAGTTTCAGCATTTCTTTGACTCTCTCGACCAATAGGAAACCGGAGCATAGTGTTTGTGCAATTTCAGCGATTTGCTGACCTGATTTTTTTTCTTTTCTCATTTTTTACAGACTTTCAAACAAAAATTACCCTGTAATTTGAAGAGCAGCTTTTTATTTACAATTGACAGCAAATTATAAATGCAAAAATTTGTAACATATTGATTATTAATAACAATCAAATTACAATAAATTACAATTTTTAGACATGTATAACATAGATAGCTTTTCCTCGCGCAAAACAGTGAGACCTATGACATTGGATTTTACTGGTTGTTTTTAGTGGCGGAGAAGTCATTAGTAATATTTTTTTAGGGTTGAATTTTTTTGAAAGAAAAAAAATTTAAACTGAGATATTTTAAATTTAAATTAATTTTTAATTAATTTTAATTGCCATGATAGTTAACTAATTGGGTTTACAACCTACTCTTTTATTTAGTTCGCATAATTTAACTCTTCACCACTCAAGTTAAAATTATTATTAAGAAGGTTGCACTGATGCAAATTTACAACATGCAGAATAGTGCAACAAAAATTATCCTAGGTTTTGAAAGAAAAATCCAATTCTTATAATTGCATCTGCGTCTGTGTTTGAACAAGAACAATTTTTTTAGAATAAGCTCACACTTGCCGTTGTTCTAAATTCTCTTCAATACAAAACAATGAATATCACTAAGCTAACCAAATATTTTTAGTAAAGTATGATGGCAAAAGTAATTTAAATGGTGTTTAGCTCTAGCTTAATTTGAAAAACTAACAAAGCCAAGAAACCGAATGAGGCTCACAAATTGCAATTAAAGTTTAATTAGAGGTGCAGTTAAGTAATTAAAATTTTTGAGGCTTTTTATTTAATTTAATTGAGATAAATTTAATGAAGTTTGAGTAGGATTGAAGGCAAGAACTGTAAAACAGAACAAAAAAGAGAGCAATTAACATTCCTAGGATCTTAATTGTGAGTTAATTAGTGTTAATTGTCTCTCAATGGGATAATTGTTCATTTAACCTACATTGTTCATTGTATTCACAGCACAGTGAATCACGGCGTCGTAACTCTTGCATTTTTCTTCTCCTGCGTTCACAAGAGTTTACAATTTTTAAATGGTCTTTTGAAACAAAAATATTATATCATTTTCTAATAAGTAAAATTAATTTTTTTTTAATTTTGAAACAGCGTAATCAATCACTCAAAAACTCTAGTCCAACGGTAATCTTAATAGAGGCAAAGATGTGTACTTAAGTGACTTTGACAAGACAGGGGCACTTTAAGGGCCCACTACTTCAAAATGTACGTTTGTTAGCCTTGAAAGCAGTAAAAGCAGAATTTTAATTAATTAAATTTCAGTGTAGTTAATTAATCAAAGAGTCAATTAGTGGCAGATTCCAGAAAAGGACACTTTCACCTTCCGGCTGCCTCTGATTGGTCGAGCGAAAGAGGGAATCTCATTGGTTACAAAAATCAAAGCGAGTTGACTTTGCTGCACTCCGTTTAAAATTCTAGCACTATATTCTCTTGTACATAATATTCAGACAGATGCAATTGTTGTAATGTATGGAGAGTAGTAAGAGTAAGTAAATCTGAACGGTGTTTCTAAGGGCCAATTGGCATACTTCTTTTAAAACTTGTTTTTAAAAAAAGATGTTTTAAATTTTTGAAAAAGTTGTTTTGTATCATCAACATCTTACTTTACCCATGCTGGGGAATACAATTAGGAGAGAAATTCCCAAACTTGGAGGTGAAAGTAGTTAAAATCTTTTTACTTTTCTCTCACACAGCTATGCATGTCACGTGACACTTTAAAAAACGGTTTTTAAAATTTGAAAAAAAAAAATAAGTAAAACAATTGTTTGTTTTTTTATCTAAAAAACACAATGATACCTTACTGTGCTAATTTTCTGTTGAAGGCACTGTGGATTTTTTTCGTTGGTGTTGAAACGATGAATGATTTAAAAAAAAATCGGCGTCGGGCTCACATTTGTCACTTCCGGGTGAAATCGTTGAATTTGGGCAATGAGAACAAAGTCTGCATTAGAAGTGCTCATTTTTAGCAAAAGTGAAGCCAAGCGGCGAATCGCTGGAAATTGATCCCAGCGAATTTTAAATTTGGCCAAAAGCGCATGCTCAACATTGACGCGACCCTCAATGCGCTTTTGTTTCAGACGTTTGGTATTAGCACGCACTCAATATAAATGCCGTTTCCTCGACAAATAGCAAACTGGAACCAAGTGCGATTTCAGCGATTTCAGCGTTTTGCAGCAATTGGACTTAAGAGTTGCACTTTGGTGCACTTTTTACTCGATTCGGCAGGGCACTTGATAGACAGTCTGGAACTGATTTTCATTTTGGCGCAGTTGTCCCTCGTTAGGTTCTGAAGAGTCCACAATCGCTGCGGGAAATCAGCGACAAAGCAGTTGCAGCGCTCGATTTCTCGTGATCAAAGAGCGCTCTTTGGAGAAAGATTCGACACTCTGAAATATGACGGTCGAGACACTTTTGAATGTAGAGCTCACAGTCGTCAAATTCACTCGCAAGTTGGGAATCAGCGATTTGCTCATGGCCAGGTACCATTCAAAAAGCGCTGATGTCGACTGGAGAAAGCTTCAAGAATCGCTGAAAATTTTCAGCGTCTTTTCGAGTCATGGTCACGAGATATCGCCGTTAGTATACTTCGAGTTGAGCCAGCGTTTTGAAAAACTCGGCGAGAGACGAACGCTCCCGATAAATAACGCTGTACACACTTTTCGACGTTTCTCTTAAGATTTTTCAGCGATGTTGAAAAATTTTTTAACTTTTAAAAACGCACTGTATTATAAAGAAAACATATTTCAAGCAAAACGATTATTGCACCGGATCATACTAGAGAGGAGTAATCGCTGAACGCTGCCTTACCTCAAATGATTTCATTTCAAGAACCTTCAGCATAATTGTTCTGGTTAAATCTTCCACCACAAAATCAGCGTCCTCTTAAAGCACCAATTTTTATTTTGCCCAAACGAGCCAATCGTTTCACCTTCCAGCGATCATATTTTTTTAAATACAAGTTAAGATAAACACCACTGTCATCGGCATGCATCAATCACTAACCTGTTTCTAAGAATTTTACTTTTCATTTTCCATTTTTTTTTTGTAACTGAATGCGGTAAACTGTCTAGTTTTTTTCTTGAAAAATAGTTTTTTTTTCTAAATTGGTTCTAAAAAGTTTAGAAAAGTTAGTAAACAAAAAGAAAGCCGTATTTTTTTTTAGAACAGTCCCTTTAACTTCCAGGAGGACCTATCAAATTACCCTAAAATTTCTAAAATAGTGCAAGTTCTTTTAAAAATAAAATATGGACGAACCTGAGCCGTTGCATTTTTTTGTTGGAGAAGGGTTTCAAACGGGGCAGAGAGCTCACCGGGTTGCGGCAGGCCCGGGCTCGGGCTTTTTAAACGGCCAAAACAATGCAATATGTGCCATAAACTCTTTGCTGACGCGTCATGCTGATATCATCGCCATGACGATATCCTATCCCTTCAAAATTCTATTTGGGCCGTATCCTCTTTCGTCGACATCCTATTTGGGTCACATCCCATTCCGCGGATTTTTTTTTAGACAGGTGGGTCAAGAGGTCACAGCACTGGCTAATTGTTCTTATCTTTGTAAATAGAGGTCAATACACTGACTTATTGTTCTTAACTTGTAAATAGAGGTCAATACACTGACTTATTGTTCTTAACTTGTAAATAGAGGTCAATACACTGACTTATTGTTGTAAACTTTGTAGCTGGAGCCGTGAGTGGAGAATCAATGGCAAGAATTAATGGACCACTCTTCAAAATTATCAAAACCATCTTCCTCACAATCTTTTTCTTTTTGAAGGAGACAAATTTTTTGTAAAATTTTGAAAACTAAGATGGGCGCTTGCGCTGAATTGCTGATTTTCATTTTACGCTGCTGCTCTTTCCAAAAGTGTCAAAAAAATTGTTCAAAAGTTTTCAAAACAAAACAGAATACATTAAAATTTCAAGCTCACTCGAACACTTTGTCTAACACTAGCAACGTCGATAACATGTCATAGAATATAACTTTAAATCTGTTTTAATTTTTGTTTTATAAAATGCGTTGCATGTATAGTTAATACGTCAGTTAACTTTAAATATTGGAATAGGCCCACATCAAAGACTTTTTGTTTAGTTATCGATTAAGCAAAATATTCAGTAGCGTTTTTTTTTATTTATAATAACTGACCAAATTAATTATATAACTTAATTAACTATTCAACTTAAACTTGGAGAATATTTTTTGAATAAGAGGAATGCAAACTTTGAAATTTAAAAAAAACCTACACCAAAACAAGGAAATCAAAACACTTGCTCACTTTACTCAAATCTGTTTTTGCTTTGAAATTCATGTGTTTTGCAATAAATGAATTTAATTTCTTTTAAATAATAATTTTTTAAATGTGAATATGCTCAAACCTTCAAATTTTTTAAAATATCTATGAAAAATCCTATTTGAACAAAAAGAAATTCAATCTTTTTTAGGATTTGACAATTTAAAAAAAAAAGAACTACATCGAAGTTTAATTAACTTTTGTTCTCACTCCTGTAAAAAATTTTCATATTTGTGAACTTCAGATATTTGTGAGTTCTTATTGACTGTTTTTAATGACAGAAGAGCTTGAAATAATGTTGCTTGAAATCGTCTTGGCTGTCATTTAATAAAATTAAATGTCTTATTGTTTATTTAAAAAAATGAGTCATTTCTTAAAACTTGACTTTTTTTAAACAAATTTTTTTTAAACTTGCAAATCTTCGCTCGAGTCAATTTTTAATCACAAGTGGGCCATGCAAAACCGCAATATAACCTTACTAAAGCTTAAGTATCAAAATTTTATCATAATTGTCAAGGTCATTAACTAATTAGGTTTCAATAAACCTAAATTTTTGTATAATTTTTAATAATTTGCCATAATTTACTTAAAGTTTTAATTGCGAACTTTAAAAAAAATTAATCAAACAATCGTCTTCAATTGTGGTGAAAACTTTACCATTAAAACGGCATCATTAATTTAAACAATTGTTGCTAATAGCTTAAGGCGTTTTTTTTTAAATCTATTTCAAAGGAAAGGATGTTTGCACAGGAACAGGACTCCGTATTTTATTACAAAATGATTCAAAGCGTTATTTTAAAAAATGCAGTTGGGTATAGATCAGTAATGTTATTGTTTCTGCTTGATTAAAATAGTAAAAGTTAGCTTAAAATGGCTTTTAGCTGCGCTAAATTTTAAACAAAAACACCTAAGACTAAAATGAGCCCTACTAATTTCAATTAAAGTTTAATTAGAGGCTAATTAACTGATTAAGGATTTGAGATTTTAGGTTTGAGTGTAATTGATCTAAAACTAATGAAGTGAGAGTAAATCCAAAGCTGAACTGTCTAGCAACAGCAATTAATTTTCTTCGAATCTAAAGTATCGGTTCTTGAGTTAAGTATTAGCGAAATTAGATAATTGTTCATTTAACTACCTTGTTCTTTGCGTTCAGCAAATAACGGCCTCACATTGTAGTTCTCTTTGTCTGGGTTGACTAGGAAATTTTTAAATTAAAAATGGGTTAAAAAATGTAGAAACTTGAATTTTAAAGGGTTTAGAAAATGTTTTTTTTTAAACAGCATTTTACCAGCAGCATCTTGACACTGCATCTCTTTCTGGCTCACACTCTCAATTATGTACTCAAACTTACATTAAAATTCCCAAATTTAGGGAGAAGAAGTATCAAGAAATTAAAAACAAATGATTTTAAATCATAAAATTTAAACACAAATGGATTCCATCAAGAAATCTCGATACGCGAATGGCATTGTAACCTTCCCGCTACCGCTGGGTAGTTACTTTGAACTTTGACATACCCCACGCTCCAATAAGATCCCATGTTAAACTCGTTACTAGTAAAAGTGGGGTATGTCCAGGTCCGCCCCATTCTGTCCTTAAACATTATGAGGAATGGGTTACAGTACTCCGACACGTGTATTCACAGTTATCATTACGCATAGGAGAAAAGGAGTAGTTTGTTTCTACCTGAGATTCTGCGTCGTGGTAAGCAACCCTCGCGTCGACGCTGCCGTCCGAGGTGCGCAGCCTTCTCCCCTCGGGGTAATTAAGCTACTACTGCGATGCCACGAGAGTAGAGCTTCCAGGTGTTGTATCGCTCCGGACAGATTCCTTGGATGCGTGTCACCTACCTCTCCCTTTCTTAGTGGCGATAAGTCGACTAAACAAAACGATAACTCCCAGTTGACCACTGTGTCCAGTTTTGTTTTATTTTGCTTTATTTCTATTGTTTCTTTACGAGTTATAAACTTCAACTACGACTTCTTAATTTACGTAATTAGAATAATAATTTCTATTAAAAAGGCTATCTTTTGAGAAAAGGGTGTAAGTAGAAGAATTAGTGTAGAGTGATGAAAAGACGGTTAACTCTGTTAAAAAGTTAACTCTGACTTAATTTGTTTGCAGAATTGCTAATTCTTCTCTCGACTAAGACACCGAAAATCCCGTGTCTTACAAGGTAACATTTTCTGATGTCCCCTGTGTTTCAAGACAGGGAACTATGCAGTTTGGTAGGCCAAAGGGTCCTAAAAATATCCTAATAGGAAATTCTGCTAATTGAAAATTGGCGGAAATACTCAAATTTAAATTGTGGCAGTTACGTAAGGAGAGTAAAGGTCACCATCTCTTGCACAACTCACTTTCTCTTTTCTCTACTCAAGATTGAGCGAAAGAGGAAAAACTATGTGAAAGAGAAATCCAGAAGCAGGACTCTTCGTATTTCTCCCGTGCAATTCCAAACTTCAAAAATTTGAATTTCTCCGCCAATTTTTAATTAGCAGAAATTTCCCATTGGGTAATTATTTAGGACCCTTTGGCCTACCAAACTGAACAGGTCCCATCGTGAAACACAGGGGACATCAGAAAATGTTACCTTGTTAGAGGTTCTTTGGGCTCATCTAATGTCCTTTCCCTTATTGGTCCATAGCCGGAAATGACAACAGATAAGTGTTACCTCAAAGGGACTCTTATCATATTGTGGGAAGGCAAAAAGTAAGGTTGGCAGTGGAAACCACTGCGCTAGCTAGGGCCTCTTACCAAAGAAGCACAACCAATGCCTTATGCCTTTCCTTCAATATTATATGCTAAAATTAATATAAACATTATTTCCCCCTAATTATAATTATAATATATATAATTATACTTATAGTTCATTTATTTTGGCAACGAAGTTTATTTATTCAAAATTTAGCTCATATCTTGTGGTAACGGCGACACCATGGGGAGAAAATTTTACTCAAAATTAGCAACATACGATCAGTATTTCTTAAAAAGTTTCCTAAACAAATTTTAGCCGTTTTCATGCATAAATTAAATATGAGGCAAATTAAAATAGCCAATTGCGATTTTTAATTGAACA
>JAQFYP010000451.1:0-23110 GCA_034694865.1 Bilobella braunerae | reverse complement strand
GGATTTGAACCCCCGTTCTCATGATGGCTAGTGAAGAGAGATTGAAGCTCCAACCACTAGGCCACCACCGCCAACTACCAACACAGACAAAGCATATTATTTAAACTAGGTTATAAAGCCCGTCCCTAGACAAGGAGTACCCACTTTGAACCGAAAAAAAAAACAAGTTGGCTGCATTTGAACCCGGACATTCGACTATAGTGCCGGACGACTTTGCCCTTACGCCAAACAGCCTATTTGTGAAAAATGGGTCAGAAATAGTTGGTTAAATATATGCCTCACCACGGCTCACTCACCAAACTGCCTTATATGTATATATTGATTATTTATTCTAAGTCTATTTTAATTTTTTTTTTAATTGTGTTACTTTAAAAAAAGTTGCATGAAAAGCTAATGCGTCACTTAATTTTAAATATTCCAAGGCTCACTTATCAAAGACTTTTTTTTAGATAATGGGTAGTGTTGAATGCATTTTTCTCATATAAAGTTAGCATTTTTAGAACTAAGAAATTTGTGGTATAATTTAATTAACCCATAACTTAAACTTTATTGCAATTAATTTTTTCAAATCTACAGAGAATGCCTTATAAGAAATTTAAACCATATGTCAAGAAATTGGGTATGAGGTTTAATTAGCTGTTCAGATAGAAAACCGGAAAACTTTTTTGAATTTTAATTGACCCACCTTTGCGTATCACATTTGTTTGAACGTTCTTGAACAAAACATATCATTTTTAAAATTTAGAAAAATCTGGTTTTGATCAGAACATAATTTTGAGTAAATTCTAGAAAATTGTGTTTTAATTCTGAGGTAATGGGTTTAGAGAAAGTAGTAATTAGGGAATACTTGTGGGAAATTTTGAAAAGGAGAAACTGTGGATGATGCTTTGTCTTGAAAATGAGGCTGAAGCATTCTTGTTCTAAATTTAAAACAACTTTATGTTCTGCATTGACCAAGAGACTCATCTGGCGAATATGCTTTTCCTCAATTTAAGTCTCAAGGGCCCCCTTTGCTAAATGCCCCACTTTAAGTTCTTCTTCGTCATTAAAAGTTTGAAGCGGCAGTACTTCCATATTTATCCCACTTTTTAGCAGGAAGCTTCTATTGGCTTCCAACAGGAAGCTTTTACTGATGAAAGGTCAAATACAAAATGCTTTTTTCAAAATCTTGTTAAAATTTACAGTTTTCTGAAAATTTAGTACAAATTGAGAAACACAGTTATTTACCACCGCTCGATCCTAATTTCTTGAGTTTTCCAACGGATTTTTTTCTTATTGGATTTAAAAAAAAGTATAAACTGTTTTGTTCTAAATCCTTTTTTTTAATTAAAACAAATTTAAATTTAGATGTAATATACTTAACACCTTCATCGATAACTTTTAGTTCCCAGATTCTTTCGATTCAATGTTCAAATGTTTTCATAACTTGACGCGGTGAACTGCCTAAACTGTTTTGTTCTAAACAATGTTTTCTAAATTTGTTTGTTTCTTTCCTTTTCTTTTCTATTTCCTGGCGTTCCATGCTTCAACCTTCACTAACAATCGCTGAATCGTTCAAGCGTTTGGTGATTGCTCAACGATTCGTTTCTAATGTTTCAGCCTACCATACAAAATCGGATTAATCCGACATAAAAAAAAATTATGAATTAAAAAAAAATATTTGATGAGTTTTTTAGACTTTAGATCCGTTTAAAAAAATGAACTGTTTTTTTAAGGATTTTAGAAAAAGATGCCATAGCTATTTTTCGCAGTATTTTATGAAAATCTAATTAAAAACGGTGTAAAAAAAACACCATTTGAACAATCACATCCAGTTGCCAGTTTCGTTTTATGTTTTAGAATTAAATGCAGTTAAAGAGCTTCAATTCAGTTTAAAATCAGATTAAAAGTGGTAATCAGCGACTCAGTTTAAATTTTATAGCATTTAAAAAATCTAATTTAAACTAAAACCCATATTCTAGAATTCCACCATTTTCTAAATTACAACTCTTCCTGTTCTGAGCAGTTTTGATTTGATTAGAATTGCATCTCGCGACATAATGCTTACACCTTGTACTTTCACGGAGGCAAGAAAGGTGTGCAGAAGGGGTTTCTAAGAGAAAGTTGCAGGTAAAAGTAGTAAATTTGTTGCGTTTTCTCCACCTTTTCAAAATTTAAAAAAAAAAATTTGAATTTGATATGATTGATTTTTGACGTTTTAATTTTAAAAAATTAAGTACAACTTAATTAAACCTAAACCTAACCTAAAAATGTGAAAAAATGTGAACTAAACCTAACCTAACTCAGCCTTCAAAATGAGAGTACCAAATACCAAATCCTATTGGCTCTCTGGACGATTCAGCCTCAATGGCAGGCAACCCATCAAAAGAGGTTCTCGATTTCCTTTTCGAACTTTCAAATTTATAAGATATTATGTAAAAATTTGATCAATTGTAAATATAAAAATTAATTACATAATTAGTAGAACTTTCTTTTAGTTCAATAAATTACCCACAACTAATATATCTAGAAAATTTTAGAAAAATGAATACGAGTTTAAATTTTTTTTTTCACTGAGGAAATAATTTAAAAATAATCTAAAAATGAGTTCTAAAAGGCTTAAAACAAGTTCTAAAATGTCTTAAAATCTGTTTTTAAATACCTAAAAACATATTATAAAATGTTTATAAATGTTTTAAGACATTTTAGAACACGTCTAAACATTTTACAACAAATTGATAGACATTTTAGAACTTGTTCTGGAACATGTTTGTAGTCTGTCCTCAGATTTTTAGGAATTCTTAGGAATATTGTAAGTAACAGCAAGGGGGACCACATAAATCACAAAAAATGCTATTCAAAATTCCAATTTTGAAGCATTTTCAAATGCACTTTTAAGAACAACTTAATTTTAGAACATACAAAGATTTTTTTTTTCAATATGACCAAATCAGTGTACAGGAAGACTGTAAACAATTTAATATTTCTAGTTAATTGTGATACTAAGTAGTAATTCAAAACACAAGAGACTGTTTTAGCAGTATGAGGCCTACTAATTGCTATCAAAATTTAATTAGAGGCACAGTTAACCAATTTACATTATTTAGGTTAATTGAAGTGAACTTAATGAAGTTTGCTTAGATCAAAGGCAGAACTGTAAAACTACAAACAAAACGCGCAATTAACTTTGCTCGGATCCTAATAGTACGTTAGAAGTTATTAGATCATTAGTTGCCTTGTTCATTACGTTCATCGCACGGCGTTGCGGCTCTTGAAGTTCTCTTCGTCTGGGTTCACATTGCCCAGGAAGTATTTTCGAATTTTAAACATTTTGAAAAACGGTTCTTGAAAAAAAATTTCACATCTGATTTTTTATAATCGGGTTTTTTATAAGTTGGCGAAGATGCCGGTCGGAATGAATTTAAAAAATAAGAAGGTAGAATTAAATTTACAAGGTTTTTTTTTCGAGAGGTAATCTACTTGTTACGTTCTCAATTTCAATTTTCTAAATACTGTTCTAAATCGTGTTTTAACTTATCTGTGATGAGGTCAAAGAGCACTTGACCGTGTATATCACCGCCGCGGCGACACTCAAAGGTTCCGGTTGTGTAAAAGGTGGCATTTGTCACGATGCTACTGAACCGGACATTGCCTAGGATGGCCACACCTAGGTAATTTAGCAGGGGAATTGCCTCATCAATCTTATTTTGTTCGAACAAAACAGCGTTCAAATTTGTTAAGCCACGGTTCGCTGCCACGTTGCGCCACGACCCATCTTGTCTCAAGATGTTGAAGCTTTCCAAATGTAACAAAACTGAACCGGAAAGTTAAATTTTCAAATCTGGAATTTAAGTTTTAGAACATTTCCAATCATCAAAATTTTAAAATCCTAAAATTTCATCAATTTAGGAACCGGACAGTTTCTTTGATAGAACTAGCAAATATAACTACAACATTGGTGTTTTCATTAGATTATGATTATAAGTAATTATGACTGGCTCTGATAAAAAAAAATTAAAAAAGAAACATCTTTTTTAAAATAGCTTTTTTGAACTTTATTTTTGTTAAAATGTTCAATTAAGTTTAATGATTTGAAAACGAGATTTTGTTTTTCGAATTTTGTGGAATGTCATTGTTAAGAAATTATGGAGAAACGAGAAAGTTGGGAAAAAGTGAAAGCATTTTGGGTGGGATGAATGGGACGCAAGATGAAGGGCTTTAAGGCCATTTTCTAAAAATAATGTTTGTTTTTGTTAAAAAAGAGAACTTTCTTTATAAAAAAGCTTTCTCTTTCTTAAACTTCCCTTTAGTTTACGCACAATTTAAGTGCCGACTCGACTATCGTTTTAAAGGGCACTATTTTCAAATGTCCGTAAATGAACAGCGTTTTGTTACAAAATTATTAATAAATGACCTTTTCTAAAAAGGTTGAAAGTATTTATTTTAATTAAAACTTTTATACACTTGTGTGATGTACATGATAATTGAAGGCCATCGCGGAGTAATCGCACATATGCAACGTAAATAACGTTTTTACGTTACTATGCGAAAATGCCGTTAAAACAGCGCGGGAGGAACGAATCCTCGGAATTGAGAATTCGCGCTTCTGTATTTTTCTTATTAATCACTTGACATGCAGTACCGCACTGCCCTTTGAATTCCACTTTCAAGATTTAACTTTAGTTAACTTTTAATTTAATGCTGTTTAATTTCTTGAATATTAAAGTAATTTCTGGATTTTAAGTCCTGTGAAAGTACTCGATATGAACGTAACTGGGAAAGAATTACAACACATTAATAGCAGTAAGAAATGTCCTTGTAATTCCCATCAGTGGAAATCAGTGTCTGCCAAAATGTCACGGAACGCCGAGGACCCTTATTTGGCAAAGAGTGGCCTTCACAAGGCTGGAGTACCACTACAATCAGCGGTAAACTTTGATGTTAAAAGTTACAAATTCGATTTGTAACGTGTTTAGTTAACTTTAGTTAACGAAGCGCGGCCGCTTGAATATCTCCGAAAGCGGCTCCACAAGCTTGCAGTCGAGAAATGACCCGCCGGTATTTGCCCCTTTTTTGCCGACCTTGTTGCTGAAGGTTTCGAGCCGCCCTTGGCAGGACCGCTGGCGGCGGTTGCGGAGTAGCGGCGCACGGGGGAAAAAGTAGGGGTATGAGCCCTCCTCTTCGTCGTCGCCTTGGAAGATGTGAATAGGACATAGGTGGGCATACTCATGAGTAGCTACTCAAAGAGTACGAATCCTCATACTCCGAGTTTGAGGATTGAGTAGAGAGTAGATGAGGATTGAGTAGCAGTATCTTAATTATCAGTTAATTATTTATCGCTCAATTAGTTTAATTGCTCATTTAAGCTGCCTTTTTCATTGCGTTCATCGCAAAGCGAATGCATTAGCTTTTGCAGTTCTCGTCTGTTTTGACATTGGCTAGCAAGAATTTTAGGATTAAAAAATCGTTTGGAAAACGGGTTTCTAAATTTCTTATGGAAAATGGTCTTCCAAACAGTTTTAGAAAACGCTTAAAATTTTCAACACAGCTTCTCGCTATATTAACATAGCATATTGACACTACTTCATGAGCGTTATTGACCTTTTCTCGCACGCTTTCTGGAATGTACTTTTCAAGGAGCGTCGAGCGCTGCCACGTGGTCAAGAAGGCAATCTTCCCTGATGACGCCTTGTACAAAATTAAAAAAATAGAACAATTTTTTTAGAATTTATCTTAGAACCTATTTTAAAAATATATCTGGAAATTCCCTTCATTTGCTCTGAGAAAATTTCCATTAATTGACTTCTGTTCTAAACTAAAAAAAAATTTGAAATTAAAAAAAAAGGTTTTAATTTTATATTGTGGTTGTCTCGTTTGAAAGATTCGTATTCTCTTGGTAGTAGTACAAAGAGCGAAAATCAATGAATTAACTTCTAGTGTAGTTAATTAATCAAAGAGAGTCAATGAGTGGAGGTAGCAAAAAAGGGGCTACTTCCGGCCGCCTCTGATTGGTCGAGCAAAAAAATTGGTGGTGTTGATCTAGCCAGCATGAGAACAGGGGTTCAATTCCCCCAATCAAAAATTCTTTGCTGTTGGTTTTCCTTTTAAAGGAATCGCCTTGCCTCTGACCTTGTGTATGCCCGTATCTCCGTGAACTAGGCATACAGAGACAGAGGATATGGAAATTGATAAGGTTTCCCAACAGTGTTAAGGGAATCCTAAAGACTGCCCTCATTTGCATAGAGTCACCTGCGGTAATCAGGCGAAAGCTACGGCCGTACCTCATGTCAGGTTGGTGTCCTCCCTTTGTGGACTAGCCCCGTAAAACAGCGGAACGTTACGAATAGTATGTTGTGCCCGCTTAATGACAACATCTATGCTAATGAGCTCCTTTTCCTTACCACATCCCTACCCTTCCTTTTATGGTGACCACACGCTCTGCGGGAATGTGAAATAAGGCTCCTTTACCTTTATTGGTCGAGCGAAAGAGTTGTGAGTTGTGTTTGCACTCCATTGACATTTCTCTCATTATTTTCTCGTACAAATTGTTACTCTAAAAGTTTCTTGTAGGATGCAGTTAGGATATAAGTAGAGCCGTTCTTTAGGACACATTGGCTTGTTTATTAAATTGGATTTAAAATTTGTTTTAAATTTAAAAGATACAATTGCAATCACGAAATTTTGACAACGCAATATGTACGATTGTGGTGTTTTTGTGACATTGAAGTTTCAAGTAATGTTAATTGGTGCTGACGGAAGCCAATTTAAAAAAAAACTTTTTTCAAAGTGTTTAAGTGTAATTTTTGTGTTTTTCTAAGATTTTATATTTTAGAATTGCGTGGATTGTTATTATTAAAAAAGAATTGGGAGAAAAGAGAAACTTAGAAAAGTGAAAGCATTTTTGCAAGGAGCCAAATATAGAACGAACAAAAATAGCTTTCGAATATTTCTCTAAAAATAATATTGCTTTAAGAAAAACGAGTTTTCTTTAAAAAAAAATTCTTGAAAACTTCCCTTTCCAAAACGTTCCATTTTAATTGAAGCGTGGATTGATATGAGGCAGTTCATTGAAATTTTTCAAGTCAATTCTATAATACAATTCAAGAAATCTGGATTAATTTGAAATGCTGACGTTATCTTAAGCTCTACTCTTAAGCGGGGCACAACTTTTAAAACTAAATAAAATCTCTCAAAATGTGTAATTTTTGGTCTATTGGAGGTGCAGGGCGTAAAATAATAAGCAAGCCAAACATGGTATGGTTGGAGTCGAAGCGGCACAAACTTCTAAATCACGTGGTCAACAAGTTTGAATGCAAAATGTGGACCAAAAATGGAAACTAAAAACACGAAGTGCAAAATGTGAAAAATTTGTAAAAGAAAAAATAGAAGCTTAATGAAAACAAATTTTGAATTTTGAATTTAATTTTCAAGTTAGTTTCCAAGTAATTAAAAAAAACTTTGTTTTAAAATTCACAGAAATGCTTCACAATAATTTTTTTATTGCAAAAATAGACGAGAATGTGAATACAATCTAAGTAGTTTAAACAAATATAATTGAATTGAAGACGCCTTTATGTGCACAACTCTTACTACCCCTGTGTTAATCTGTGTTATCAGTGTTTTTGGTTTCAAAAAATGTTTGTTTTGTTTACACAAATATTTTTTTGTTTATAACAATTGTTTTAAAATTAACTTTTTGTTCTAAAAAAAGAGTTTTTGGTAAAATCCGGTCCAAACAAATTTTTCAAAAAGAAACACTGATTCGAAACTTCGGTGTTCCTGTACTGCAGAGGAAATTAGAGCAGTTGATTAAAGCTCCAATCGCTGCTCAAGTGTTGGGCCGAGTTTCAAGCGATTCAGCGCTTGACCAACCAGTGTTAAGCAAACCGAAGCCTAATAAGCGTAAACCAGTCGGGAGTCCCTGAAACTGAAATACGAAATTACGAAAATGGTGTAAATTAACTTTTAAATGAAAGGACGTACTTGAGCGGATGAAAGCGAGTAATGACCCAGAAATGCTTGACAACCTTGCTATATAATTCGATCCCGCTGTATCACAAGGCCATGGTGTCAATGAACTCGTGACCTTCAACCTGACCTTTGACCCGAAGCTCACTCGAAGGTCACTCACCTCTTGAACTCGGCTAGCGTCTCTTCTGATCCGCCCATCAATTCGTCACTTCGCAAAATCGAGATTACGGATCGCTGGAAATTGGCAAGTACTTGGAAAACTTCCCATTTCCATGCTACCTCATCTGGTTTTCTGCGCCAGTTGTTCGAGCTGACTACGTCAAGCGAGCGCTGATCGCTGGAACTTGATCACTGTGGCAAAAGTTAGGAGCTAATGAAATAAGTGCTAGGATGAAAAAAAAACGCGAAAAACTGTTTTACAAATTGATATTTAAAAAAAACTATTTAGAAATGGCTAATTTCTTCTTCATGCGTCTGATTGACGTAATAAATTATTCATCCAGCATTTTGAGGGACTGTAATTTAATTGCAATTAAATAATATATAATTCCTAAAACTAATTGCAAATTTACTTAACTTCTTTCACTTCTGAGAACAAAGCCATTTATTAACTTTTAAATTGTTTAAAGAAATTGGGTGTGAGTTCTTATTAGCTGTTTTCAATGGCGGAAGATCTTAGAAAAGAATGTATGACATTTTTCTTGTTGTCATTTCCTATTTAAAAAATTACTTTTTGAAACTTGATTTTTTTAAAACAAAGTTTTTAAACTAGCAAATCTTCTATCGAGTCTACTTTTTTTTATCACAAATGGACGCCTAAGGGCAATGAAACCTTGATACTTGAAGCTTAAATTCAAAAGTTAATTGTAAAGCTGGTTAACTAATGAGGTTTTAATTATTTTCGATTTCTCTTCAAGTTCTATGTATAATATTTAATAAATTGCCTGACTTAAAAACTTGAACAGCAAACCTAACTTTAGGTAAACCACTTCAATTCTCAAGTTTTAAACGGAATAGCATTAACAATGCTTTGGCAAGGGGTCGTAGTGACGTGGACAGGATCACGACTGTGACGAGTGTGCAAATAAATTGTATAAATAACAAAAATGACAAAATGACTTGGACGAAAGGTCAGTGAACCAAAAACTAATAACTAACTAGTCGAACAGGCTAAGCAAAGGCAGAGGCCAAAACGACGACTGAGCCCCGAGGAACTGAGGATCACGTCTCTTTATAGACGTGAGCCAAAACTGAACATGTGAACAAAAATGAACTAATGCTAACAACCTAATAATAAGTCAAGAGTACGGCGTCGGCGAGGTCGTTGACGTTGTGCTCGTGACAATATAAATGTTTATACACAATCAATAATGTTATTGGTTAATTGTAATAGTTAACTTTGAATAGGTTTTTGCTGCGTTTAATTTTAAGCAAAAAGACCGCAGACTAAAATTAATGAACCCTACTAATTTCAATTAAAGTTTAATTATATATCATGAAATTTAAAATAAATGATTTGAAATCATGAAATTTAAAGGAAAATATTTTCTATACCGAAATTTAAAGTAAACTATTTTCAATCACGAACCCTAAGCGAAACCCATCTACGATTTTGTTTTGTGGGATTGAGATTGCAAATAATTGAAATTGGCACTGATAAATGCTAATTTTTAACAAAATCAATAAAACAGTGAGAGTTTTTTTTTCGAAGTTTAAGTGATCAAGACTCAAAAGAAATTTTTGTCTTTTGAAAACAAAATTTTTAGAATTGCGTAATGTCAATATTCAGTAGTTTTTCAGAAATTTCTAAATCGGTCCTAAGCAGAACATTTTCCAGAGTTCTACATTTTCTAAATCAGACGCCTCCCTGTTTTGTACAAAATTTTTCTAGAATTACATCTCGCGACGTAAAGCTACATCTTAATTTGACTGAGGGGGAGAAAGTTGAACAGAAGGCATGTATAGGAGAGAATCGCAAATTGCAGGTTGCAGATTGTCGTACATTAGTTGTTTTTCCACTCACACGGCCTTGCCACGGAACTTATTTTTTTCTAGGACGTTTTTTTTTAAATTGCTGATTTTTTTTTCATGCTTTTTTTTCTCGTTTACTTTTGGTAGTCGACACTCCTAAAAAAATTTTGGTTGCTTTTCAAATGATGAATTAATTTGGGCTATACTTTTGACGCTTCGTGACTTTTTTTTGTTATTGTTTTTCAATGTACAATGTTTGAATTTTTTGAAAAAGAGCTGTCATAAGTGTAATGTGTCGTAATGTGTAAGGTAGTAAACAAAAAATTAAGAGGAAACTGTGGGGAACCGCTCTCGTTAACCCATGCTCTGTTTACTTTCCCTGAGAAAATGATCTTACCAGATTTACACGTATCACCTTTCTAATACATCGCAGTTTGACTTCCGCTCTCCATTATTTCATTTTCGCTAGTTTGACGCTCTACATCTCTAAAAAAACTGTTTCTAAACTGTTATAAATTAAAAAAAACTGTTCTAAAATAAAAATAAAAGTGTGTTACAGGAAGCATGAATTTTACTTATTGTAAAAGTCGTCGATTGCAGGTAAGAAAATGCGTTCAGAAAGTTCTGAAGCGACGAGACTGGATTGAAATGCGAATAATTTGACATGCTGATGTTATCTAAAACTTGACTTTTAAGCGGCGCATGGTTCAAAACTAAAAATTGTCCATCAAAATGTGTAATTTTTGGTCTATTGGAGGTGCGGCCGGCGAAAAATAAGCTGGCTAAACATGTCATGTATGGAGCCAATGCGCTGCAAACTTCTAAATCACGTAATCAACAAACTTGAGTGCAAAATGCTGACAAAAAAGGAAAGCTCCAAAACAAGATGTACAAAGTGTGTTGCAATTTTGTAGAAAATAGAGGTTTATAAAAAGAGATTTTTTAGAAAAGAAAAAAAAAGTTTTTTTTTTCTTGAAAAAATAAAAATAAAATAAATAAAATGAAATAAAATTGAAATAAAGACGCCAATACTCCTGCGGCATGTCCATGACTGGACTCGTGATCACAAATGACTCGAACCGTTTTATATATTATTTTCTAAGAATTATTTTAAAATTAACTTCTTTTTCTTCTGAACAAAACCAAATGAGAACAAAGCTTATCTGCAGAAAATTTGAAAAGTGTGTAAATTTCTTTAAAATAAAATTTGAACGTACTTGAGTCGATGCACTGGACGCGATGCAGCGAGAGACCCTGCAGTAATGTTCCGTTCACGTGACTCATTTTTACAAACTTATTTTTTTCAAAATTTAGAATAACTGATTAAAAATCGTGTTTTTTAAGACTGAAGGAAATTGCGGTTCAAACTTGTATTGCTAAGTTTCAGTAGTTGCCTCCGCAAAAATTTCTGATTGGTTTTCAAATGATAAACGATTTTAAATATTCTTTTTTAATGTTTGACGCTTCATGAGTGAGATGTGGCAGTTTTTTTTAAATTAACAATGTTTGAATTTTTTGAAAAGGATCTACCATTTGTCAAACTTTCTATTTTAACTTCTTTCTTGATGCACGAAGGCTCGACCCTGCTCACATAAAAAGTCAATTTTTAAATTTCAGCCCAAATCTCAGAAAACTGTGTTTCTTGAAATACGTAAATCCGATTTTAAAGAAATCTCGTTACGTTTCATAGGATTGTGTTTAAAGTTGCAGCCGTCCCTGTACCAAGTGTTTGTTCATTTCCTAACAAAAAATTCAACTTTGCTTAATTCTTTTTAGAAGGTTTCAATGTATTTTTTTTAAATGCGGTTCATTGTAACATATTAACTTTTCAATTTATTTTAAAAATGTTAGTTTTTATAAAATCGCATCCGTTCATTTTTGTCAATTTATTAATTTTCGGCAAGAAATTTTGCTAATCGACATCACCTTTTCATATTTTGAAAAGATTTTAATTTTGAAAATTTGAAACTTTGAAAGTTTCGAAACATGACTCCTGAGACATGAAATCATTTTAATCTAAAACTTTCTCCACTCTGTTCTAATTTTTATTTTGAACAGTTGAGAAAGCTTTTTGACATTGACCCAGTAAGGAACCAATTTTCCAGAAAATAGAGTTACTTTTAGAGCAGGACTTTTTTTTAAACAGGACTTTTTTTTAGACATGACATTTAGAACAAGTCGTTTTTTTAGAAAGAGGATGGTGCTTTTCATTTTCCTTAAGTGGGGAAAGTTGATTTAGAATCATGTGATTGCGAGGACCTTCTACGTGCCGAATGGTTCGGAGGACTCTGTTGGCGAGACGTAATTTGTTCCATGACTTTAAGCTTCGAGCGAAAGTGAGATTTCAGTGATACGGCGTTGGGTACGCCTTATTCAACGCTATGAGTGTTTGGCCGCGTATTTCATACCCATACCAATCGCTTCTCAAATAACTGTCTTCTACATAAATGAATAAAACTATATTTTCTTCATTATATATTATTGTATATATTATATTTTATTGAAATATTTTAATGGGTAAATTAATATAAAAAAAATTAATACAAAATAAATAACAATTTTATTTTACTTTCTTGACGTAGTTAACTTACGGTAACCTAAACCCGATCTGTTGAATTGTGCAAGTTGTTCAATTTCAGGAAAAGTTTGCCAATCCGCTAAATTAATATTTTGAAAATTTTTAACTTTTTGAAAATGATTCCTAAATCATTTGAAAGCTAAAACTTTATCCACGCTCTTCTAAATTTCATTTTGCAAAGTTAAAACAGCTCTTAATAGAAAGTTAAAGTATTTACTTTAAAAACTGAATGTGTCAGAGCCCTTTATGAAGGGCCCACACTGCATAGATGTTAGTTAACCGTGGTCGCTTAATGCGCAGAGCAAAGAAAGTGGAGGAGTGGAAGTGATTCAGCGATTCAGCGCTTTTTACGTCATTTTCAGCCCTATAACCTTGTAGCAATTGCTTCTCAATCAACCGTCTACTTAATAAAAAAAATCCAAAACAATATAATACATAAAATTATAATAAATAATTATTGAACCAAAAGTGGACTTTTTTTCACCTTTCTCCCTATTAGCCAGGCTAAGTAATAGTCAAATTATCAAATCATTTGCAAAATGTTTTCTTTTCTTTTTTTTTTAAATAAAAATTTGTTTTTAAATTTAGTACAAATTGAAAATAAGAAACGTTGTCATTGGTTTTCTAAACACTTGGTTTTTTAAGAACTGATTTCAAGAAGTTTGGAATAGGATAAAAGTTACATATTTCTTGCGGAAAAAGTAAGACAATGGAAGTGAGAATAGCAAAATGCAGTTGAGAGTAGTAGTGGAATCTTTGGCTTCCCCTCAAACGGCAATGTCACATGAAACATTTCTAGTAAAAATCGTTTTTAAAATTTAGAAAAACAAATCAAAATGATCAAAAACATTCTCCTTTCTCCACAATTTGTTTCTTTTTGAAGGTGACCAATTGTTATGAATTTTGAAAAAAAAAATACTTCAAAAATCAGCTAATTCCAATTAATTTTTGCTTGCGCTGTAACGCCACTATACGATGTTGCTCTTGACAAAAATTAAATTTATTTTCAAAATTTTACAGCTCAAACTCACACAAACATGTTTCGCTGATTTGATCCCTTTGAATAAGTTAAAAACAGTTAACAGTTAAAAAATTCTTTTTGAACTGCGGTGCTAAAAAAATGTGCAAGTTTTAAAAAAAGAGCTTCATGTTCATTTAACAACTTCGTGTCAATTAACTTTCACTCAGAAGGGAACTCAAATTTTAGGTTAAACGTTTGCAGAACGGACCTCAACAGTTGATTCGATTTTTTTGTGAACCGAGCCTAATGTCGCTGTCGACCAATGTAGCCACAAATATCGACGTAACTGTCTTTCTATTGAATTGCAATTTCCTTTCCGCTCTCCATTATTCCGTTTCCATAAGTTCAACATTGTAACATATCTTCAAGAAACTTTCCAAATTGTTCAATCAAATTGTTTTAGAAAATACAATCTTATAAAAAAGAAGTTAAAAGAAAGTTAAGTGAGCTGTTAATTTTTAAGTGGTTTACAAATAATTAAACAAAAAACGTTTTTTTTTATTCACAGAAATGCTTCATTTTGTTATTGAGAGAATTGAAACGATGATGTGAATACAATGTAAGTTTTTGAAATATAATTACAAAAATTTCAAGTGGTCCGAAACGGAGACACCTTTATGCGCATTTGTTTATTACAATTGTTTAAAAAATTGTTCTAAAAATGTCCTTGTTGGGTCCAAACAAGTTTTTGAACAAAATGCACTGATTCAGCACATCGTCAGCGTTCCTGTGCTTAAGCAGAAATGCGATAATTTGATTCAACTCCGATCGCTGCTCAAGGGTTCGGCCGGGTTTCAAGCGATTCAGCGCTTGAGCGATCAGCGTTAGAGCAATAGAGACCAGATATACCGTATACCAGTAAGGTGTAGTTGGGAGCGAGGGTGAAAATAAACTACGAAATTTCGAGAATTGTGTGAATTCTGCAAAAATAAATTATGAACGTACCAGAGCCAGCGAGAAACCCTGCAGTAATTTCTCAGTAACAAGAATGCCTGGCAACCTTCTTCACAAAGTGACGTGATCTCGATCCAGATGTGACACGAGGTCACGGTGTCAATGACCTTGTGAACTTCAACCTGACATTTGACCCCAAGCGTCGCATGCCTCTTGAAATCGGCCAGCGTCTCTCATGATCCGCCCATGAATTCGGGAGCGACGGGTCGCTGGAAATTGGCAAGTACATGGAACCCTTCCCAATTCCATGCGACCTAATCCTCGGAACCTCCAATCGCTGCCCAGCGTTGTCTCAGATGCGCTGCAACAATTCGATCTGGTCACGTCAGCGAGCGCTGATCGCTGTGTCAAAAGTTGGCTGAAGAAATAAGTGCTAGATACAAAAAAAAAAGAAGTAAGAACTATCAAAGAAGCTGTTTACAAATTGATATAAAAAATATTTTAAAAAATGGCTAATTTCTTCTTCGTCTTAATAAATTATTCATCCTGGATTCTGAGGGAAAGCGATTTAATTGCAATTAAATAAATAATAATTTTTCAAACTAATTACAAACTTAATTGACTTTCTTCACTGCTAAGCATATAAGTATTCAATAACTTAAAACGTTTTCAGAAATTGGGCGTGAGTTTTTATTATCTGTTTTTAATGGCGGATGAGCTTGAAAAAAAAAATGCTTGAAAATTTTCCGCCTGTCATTTTCTAATTAAAAATCAAGTCATCTTTTGAAACTCGATTTAAATTTCATTCAATATATTCAATAATCAAAGTTTTTAAACTAGCAAATCTTCGTTCAAGTCTATTTTTGTATCACAAATGGGCCCCTTTGGAAGGGCAACCTTAATATTTTAAGCGTAGGTCCAAAAGTTATTCTTAATTGTCAAGCTCGTTAACTAATTAGGTTTCAATTATCTTATAGAATTTATATATATTACATGTAATAATTTGGCACATTAACTTAAAAATTTTAACTGCAAACCTAACCTTAGAAAAATCACTCGCATTCAATATCGCAAATATGAAACTAAATAAAATTAACTAAACTTTCCCCTTCAGTCGTGTTTAAAGCTTACTATATAAAACTATACGGCATTTCTATTTGAAATAATTTAAGGCTTTATTCTAAAATCTATTTAGAAAAGGTATGTTTGAAAAATTGCTTCTTATTTTATAACAAACGGGATTGAAAACGTTATTGAAAAAAATTCAGATAGGTACACAATCTATAATGTTATTGGTTAGTTGTAATAGTTACCTTTAAATGGGTTTTAGTTTCGCTAAATTTAAGCAAAACCACCGAAGACTAAAACAGATGAGCCATACTCATTTAAATTAAAGCTCAATTAACTAATCAAATACTTGAGACTACTAGTTTAATTGAGCTAAAAATAAATGAATTGTGAATAAATCAAAGGCAGAACTTTTAAACAACATTAACGGATTAACGGATCTTAATTGTCAGTTAATTAGTTAAATATTGCTTAATTAGTTAAATTCAAAATGATTTAAAACAGGATTTAATGATTTTTACTCTTGCGCTAAATCGCTTACTCGCAACTATACGCTACTGCTTCTTTCACAACTGCTAATTTTTTTTTTCCAAATTTCAAAAAATCTAAAAACACATAACGCAAACAAAGCAAAGTCATTCAAACAAGTCTTGTTGAGTTCATCCTGTTAACCAGGCGTTATTCACTTAAATTTTGTTCGAACTTTTAAAAATTGTTTTTGCTTTTTAAAGCGTTACTTAAAAATAAGTTGTTTGTACTGTAGAGTTTTGAAATATAATTACTGCATATAGCATTTTCGAATAATTGCAACAAAAAAATGTTTAAAATTTTGAAAATTATTTAAATTTTGAATGGAGGTGAATTTTAGTATTTAATTGGGATATGTTAGTGTAAATCATCGAATTTTGAAACTGTATCTTGCAGAAATGTAAGACTTTGGAGAGCGCTTTATTTTTTAAGTAGAAAAACTTTTGAATTTTGAGTTTGCTCAAAATGTTTGAAAATAAAAAAAGTTACATTGGAGTAAAAAGCCAACAATTTTCTATTCTTGGCAAACAAGTGATCTCGTTACTTTGAGAACGTTTTGTACAAAAAAAAACGCAGACTTAAGTTAAACCTACATACAAAAATTAATTCAACGGGTAACTACGAGCGTAGCAAACGCAGGAGCCACAGACAATTGACGCAAGGGTGAGCGCTACGGCATATTTTTTCGTCGCACGACGGATTTTTTAGCGGTGACATTGTTACCTTCTCCAGTGCTGACCCGCTCCAAAATTGGGTTTAATTAATTGAGGATGAGTCCAAGTTAAGGGATTGAAGAGGCCACGGAGTGTCATGTTGAAATTAGTATTTTATAAGTTGGGGTATCTCAGATATTTGCTGAAAACATTTGAAATGTACAGAGCCTTTCATAAAACAAGCTGAATGTGCCTACAGAACATTCAACTTGAAATTTGTTTTTCAAAAACTGGTTGTCCAAACAACTTTAGAAACGCTTTTCCAAAATTGAAATGATTCCACTTCTTTTTTAAATTTTAAACAGCATCTCACTTGCAGCATCTTGATACTACTTGCATCTTCATGATTTAGTATTCTTGCGCGCACCTGTTCTCGCGCACTCTCTGGAATGCGAGCGTGAGTGCCGCTACGGAATGAAGATGTTCCCTATTTTTACCTTGTACAAAATTTAAAAAAATACAAATTTAGAAAGCGTTTTTTTTTTAGAATTATAAATTTTAAAACAAATGAAAAAAAAAACTATCTGGAAATGCTCTTCATTTGCTCTGTGTCATCCACACCCTAATTGCACTCATTCGCCTCTGTTCTAAACTAATATTTTAATATAACAATATTTCAAAACAAGTTTCCATTTGAACGATACACAAGTGGCCCCTAGCCTGATTAGTAGCACTTTAAAGGCCCATTACTGCAAATCACAGCGCATTTTTTTGCTTTTTGTTTACAACATTATGCGTTTCCTCTTTCAAAAAATGCTCGTTTAACTATGAAACGGTTTTAAAAGACGCTAAACTTGAAAAATGATGAGAACGGCTTACAGTTGCGCATATAGCACAGGAAAATGAGTTACCGACAAATGGCGCAGAGAACTGCGCTACGACAGTTTTCTAAGCGCATGTCGCGCGAATTTAATCGAACTTACAAGGGGTGCCCGCGTCGTGATCGCGTGCTATATTAGCTCGAAATCAAAAATATAGATTCAACTAGTTCTAAAACTAACCCCTTATCTCACTTTTTACTCCATGGTCATAAACTTTTTCAAAAATTCGAAAATTAGATTTAGCCCCCAAAAATCCATAAGAGAAATAGCGTGTAAATTTTGAGTTTTCACGTGGTCCCCCCTTTGAAACTTTCTATAATTCATTCAATAGTTCGCATTATATAATCCGCACAACACTCGAACTACAAAAACCAACGTACGCAAAAAAAAACTGTTAAAAATGAATTCGCATGTTTAATTTATATCTTGCATTGTTATTTTGCGTTTATATTTTGCATTCTGCAATCGTGTTTTGCAATTTGCTTTTGTTTTTATTATTTATATTTTTTATTGCATTTTGCACTTGTTTTTTAACTGAGCTATAAGCTGAACTCTTGAAAGAATTGGCAAATTTATTATTTATTTATAGTTCCAAAAGGGGGACCACGTGAAAACGCAAAATTAACATATTTCTTTTAAGTATTTTTGGGGGCTAAATCGAATTTTCAAAATTTTGAAAAAGTTTATGGCCATGGAGTAAAATGCGAGATAGGGGGTAAGTTTTAGAACTAGTTGAATCTATATTTTTGATTTCAAGCGAATAAGACGCGATCGGGGACTTCTCGTTAGTTGATGATAAAGCTTGGGAGAGTACTTAGAATGCGAATGAGTCCAGCATTCATTTATGCAAATTAGACAAAATTTCGGAAGGAAGGGGGCATGATGGTGAAGTAACTATTTTGTATGGTTGAGGTGTGCGTAGAGAGGGAACCAGTACTTTTGTGCTTCGGCCTGTTCGCGCTGGAATGTGAGTTCCAGCAAAATTTTCCAGCATTGGACTTGCAGTTTTCTCCAGGAAATGGTCATATTACGGGATTTGGGTCAAGTGGAACAAAATGGAGTCACCCTTATGCGTACAACTCTCCCACCCCTGCGCAGACGAGAGGAGCTCCATGCACGTCAGGTAGCGTATCACTGGACCCGTGATCACAAATGCCTCCAGGCAAACCTTGATTTCCAGAATCTTGAAAATTGCTAAAATAGAGTTTTCGTTCTAATAATCATTGTGTTTCAAAAATCATTCAAAAAAAGTTTCGTTTACAAAAATTGAATTGTTTATAAAAAAAAATCTTTTGATTAAAAACTAAACAGTCATTACGATTTGGTGAAATTTGGTCCATAAGCATTTTTAGTCAAAACAGATTGATCCTTCGCATCGTCGACGTTCCTGCGTTCTTGGACTGAAGCGAAAATGCAGCCAATTGAAAATTGAAAAAAACAGTTCCGACCGCTGTTCAAGCGTTAGGCCGAATTTCAAGCGATTCGGCGTTAAATTTTTAAAATTCATAATTTTCCGTACGTTTTTTAAAGAATGAACATGTAGAAGAACATAGAAAATGAAGCTTCCTACTAAACCCTGTTTTTAATAGATCTCATTTAACTTTTTAAAAATAGAAGACCTTATTTGAACGTAAAAAATGCAAGTGAACCTATTTTTTTTAAATTTAAAAAATTACATCATATGACATGACTTTCTATTGGCGTTTTAATTTTTATAAATATTTTTTATAAATCTTCTTCTTTAAATTTTTAAAAAGTGTGAAAACAATACAAACTAAACTTGTAGCGTTACTTTAAAAAAACAATTTGAAAATATTGTCACGACCACGATGCAACGACCTCGTCGACACCGCGATCGCGACTATAGGTTATTCAGGTAGTAGTCAGTTAGCAGTTTGTCATGTTGTCAGAGTTCATTGGTCTGTTCGACCTTGTTGTGTCCACTACTGTAAATAAGTAGTGGCTGTGTAGTTAGTCGAGGTGACTCGTCCCTTGCCTTTTGCCCAGCCTAGACCTATGGCCCATGGTCATCTCGACGACGTGGCCCCACCGTTGACCTTTGTTGACCCCACCGACACCGTTACCCTAGTCTTAGCTAGGTGCAAATAAAAGTTAGTAGCACTCTTCTTCTCGTCGTGTCTTGTCCGGCGTTAAATGCTATTCAAGTTGTTGAGTCGACTCTACAGTTGAGCGCATCACCCACGGTTCATTCGACGTTACAGAGTTTACGGCGGCGTCGGATACGCGCCGTGACAATATCTACTTTTTTTAAACAGTGCATTTGGGAGTGGATTTTGAAAAGGCAAAATCTGGCCGTGCAGGACTTTGCCATCAAAACGAGAACACCAAATTCTATTGGAGCTCGACGACTCAGGATCAGTAGCTGACAACCAATCAAAACAAAGAATTTTCCAAATTTCAACTTTAGTGTCATTATCAACTTATAAATCTGACTTAATTTTTTTTTAATTTTTAGAAATGTAAATTATTGTAATTTTTTCTCAAAATTTTGACTTCAAAAGTCTAATAGACTTCCTTTAAAAAAAAGACGTTTGAATAGAACTTCTACATAACATAACCTTGCCTAAGATATTGTCACGACCACGATGCCAACGAGCTCGTCGACACCGTGGACGCGACATCATTAGGTTATGTAGCTTTAGTCACATTATTTGCAGACGTGTGTCTGCGTAGTCTTAGTCCCTTATCTTATCTTGTTTGTCATTTGTCAGTTCGTCAGAGTTCATTTGTCTTGTCGATCTTGTCCTTGTGACCACTTCTATAAATAGCAGTGGCCGTGTAGTTGTTCTGGGTCAGTCGGTCCTGGGTCATTCGTTGTTTGTCTTGTCTACTGGTCAGGACCCTGGCCCCGCCGACTAGGCCCCGCCCTTGACCTTTGCTGACCCCACCCAGATTGTTACGCTAGTTTTGGCTCTGTGCAAATAAAAGTTATTTGCACTCTTCTTCTCGTCATGTCTTGTCCTGCGTTTATTGCCTAGCAAGTAGCCGAGTCGACTCTGCCATTGAGCGCATCACCCACAGCACAGTCGACCCCGCCGAGAGTTCACGGTGGCGCAGGTGGTGCCCGTGACAATATCTAGAAAACTCTTCAAGAAACTGGGTGTGTAGCTGTTTTCAATGGCAAAAGAGTGTAAAAAATGATGTGCTAAAAAGTGTTTTAAAGGCAGTTTCGTGATTCGAAGACAATTTTTATTAGAATATCGTGGATTAGTATTATTAAAACGTCAGGGAAAAAAGTGAAAGCATTTTCATAGATAGTTATAGCACCGGAAAATGAGAGGCTTTTGGATTCTTTTTTTTTTAAATGTTATTGTTTTAAACAAAGCAATTTTTTTTCTTTTGAAAAAAAAAAGTTCTTTCTTTTAGAAACCAAGAGTTCTTAAAAAACATTCTCTTCTTTACTTTCTCTTACAAAATTGAGGTTCCGTTATGTTCAGCCAGCCTTCTTCGCGAAATCATCACAGAATCCTGAAAATTGTTCATATAGTTTTTGTTTAAAGAAAGTTTTTGTTTAGATAAAAAATTGTTTCGTTCTAATAAAAAGTCCTTACGATTTCTTGAAATTGGTTCCAGGTTCCAATGGTCTTTGGACAAAATGCGCTGATTCAGCGCATTGTCAGCGTTGATGTACTGAAACGGAAATGCGATTAATTGATTCAGTTGTACGATTCGCACAAGCGATGGACCGAGTTTCAAGCGATTCAGTGCTTGATCAATCCGCGTTAGACCGTACCTTCAAATTTCGAAAGTTGTGCAACTTCCTTAAAAATAAAATGTGAACGTACATGAGCCAGCGAAAAATCATGGAACCTTTCTTCACAAAATTTACAAGTGACTCGATCCAGAATGTGGCACGAGTGTCAATGACCTCATGACCTTCAACTTGACCTTTGACCTCAAGGGTCACTTGCATCTTTGAACTGGTCTCTCATAGTGACCTGCAAACAAGAGAATTCAGAAATGGGTTCAAATCCTGGTGACAGTAATCGTACTGTGGTGAATATGGGGATGTGTCTGCATCTTGAGTAATTTAAAATGCTTCAAAAACATGTTCTAAAATTTTTAAACGCTCGTTTTTAAATTTTAATTAGCTCCGCGTGCGACTTTTTTTCCAATTTCAATAAGCTCCACCTCCGCCTTCTTTTGTGCTGCGACCTTTCTGTACATAATCTCATTTTATTTGGACTTAATTTAAATAGAAAATAAGAATACTTATTTAAGTGTAAGAAATGCATTTTTTTTTAGAATTTTAGAATTTCATAAAATCAGCAGATAACTAGCAAAGACGCATCTGGTTTCTATTGGAAGTTCATGCGTCGTGTCACAAATTACTTTTCATTGGCGTTTTAACTTTTTACAAAATTTCAATTAACTTAAATTTCTAAAAAGTATGAAAATATAACCAACTATATTTCTACGTTACTTAAAAAAAAAACGATTTCAAAATGTCTTTTTTTAAACAGTTGATTCCGTACATTACGAGTGGATTTTGAAAAGACAAAATTGTTTCCAAACAAGAAAGCGGCTCTGTTCAAATAAGCAACGGTGCACCGCCGCGGTGCGCTTTGACTCTACTCCAGTCTCCACCTTCTTGTCAAATGTAATGAAGAGTAGAATCCAAAATTTGGACGTTCAAAATATTTTAAATCTGAATTTCGAATTTCAAATTTTAAAACTTTTCTAATAATCAAAATTTATTTTATTATTTTTAGCACAGTTTGAATGCCGTTTTTTTAAAAATGAGGTGCATCATGCTCAATTTTGAAAATGAGACTTTTTTAGAAAAGCTGATTTGTTGATTTTTGGACAAAGTTGTTATTTTTCGGGAAAAGTTTGCTATTCGACAATCTGAAAAAAAAATTTGAATTTGAATACTTTAGAAATTTGAAACTTTGATTTTCAATGACTCCTAAAAGAGGAAAAGTTCTTGAGCGTCGTGGAGTTATAATTAATCGTGGGCTCTTAATGCGCTTTCTAGGACTTTGACAGTAAAAGTGAAACTGAGATTTCAGCGATTCAGCGCTAGGGACGTTTTTTTCATCAGCGTATCAGCGTATAACCCGTGTAGCTTCAACAAATCGCTTCTCAATTAACTGTCTGCGTAGTAAATTAATAAAGAGAGTTATATGATACACAAAATAAACTAATTCGACACCTATTATTTTCTTCAAAGAGCTACGCTTCTGTCTCACATTTGTTAGAACGGTTTTCACCAGAACATAACTTTTTAAATTTTTAGAAAAGTTTGGTTTTGAACAAAATATTTTTAAAAAAAAATCAAAAAAAAAGTGTTGTAAAAACTAGTGAAAGTAGTAGGGAATTCTTGTTGGAAATTTATAAGCGGAGAAAATTAGTAAAAAAATAAGTGGTTTGGTCTTGAGCTTTCTCCGTTCTAAATTTAAAATAACTTTATGTTCTGCATTCACCAAGAGACTAATCTGACGAACATGATTTCTTTTATTTTAAGGCTCGTTAAAGGGCCCTCTTTGCTAAGGGCCTCTTTGCTAAGGGCCTCTTTGCTAAGGGCCTCTTTGCTAAGGGCCAT
>JAQFYP010000450.1:0-23166 GCA_034694865.1 Bilobella braunerae | reverse complement strand
AAATGATTTTAGTATTTTTCTAATTCTAACATTCCTACTTCCGCTACTGGTTGACCGTTTTACCACGGTTTATTTAATAAAATTATAAAATATAATATAAAATTATTTGATAGTTAGAAAAGGGACAAATGAGTAAAGTCTGAATGTGTGAAAAAGTGTAAATGTAAGTAATGGGCTCTCCAAAATGATTCGCACATTGTTTCAAGTAATTTTAGCGTATCCCATTTTTGTAACAAATGCCTGCGTATGGACCGAAATAAGTTTACCCTTCGCTACTCATTCAGCACAATTTGCATTTGTCGTTAGCCCTGAATGTATTTTTTACTGATAAACAAAGCATTCTTCTCTGAAATGCTTACTCGTCGAAATACTAAAGTAACAGAGAATAAGTGCTTTAAAATTTATTTGGGAGTAGGAACTTATTTACACTAAAAATAATTTGAGAATGCTAAAAGAAATATTCTTTATCAATGTGTCAAATTCTTTTATTTGAAACATAATACGGTCAAACGATTGCATTTTTAACCTTTAATTTATGTATGATTAGGATATGACCTCATGATTTTTACTGTATCCTTTACTACACAACTAAATTTCAATGTTGCTATTATGTATGGGTGTGCGTTAAAATGAATCAGTTCAGAATATTTCCACTAATTAATATACTTGTGCTACTAACAATGCAGTGTTTTTGTAATGCATAAACGTAGTCGAGGATACAACGTTTAAGTAAAAAATGAACACAATTTTTGAAGATGGTTTTCTAAAATTGCAGAAGATCTTTCATGGTTGTTGGTTTAAGTTAAAGTATGGATATTATATGTGAACCCTCATTATGTATCAAATCTGGCTTCCCTAGCGTTTTTTGTTTAGGTCTTTGCAGGATTCAATAAAATATTTTATATAGTATCGCGTACTGTGCTAGTTGAACTTTGACACTGAAGTTAATTTTGACACAGTTTGGCCGAAATGCAAAGGTATCTCCCGCAGTCTTAACAGGATAGGACAAAATACGTTGAAATTCTTGCATTGTCAAATTTGACCTTTGACCCTGAGAAAACTGGAAATAAATTTTGACCAAACGCTGGCCCAAATTCACCGCAGCATAGCACCTCACTTATATGCGAAATAGCCGCCGTCATAAAAGGAGACGACAAAATACGTTAAAATTATGCTAAACTTCGGGCAGTGTTGCAATTGACATTTGACCATGGAAAAATCGAAGCAAATTTTCGGAGTTTGGCGCTAAACCACCCCATTTATGTGTAAATTATGGCGCCTATAGCTCCAGCGGTTTTTTCAGACATCGATACCAGACGGACAGACAGACAGACGAACGATTTTATAGTTTTAATTTCTCACCATAAGGGAAATAAAAGTAAACCACCAGAAAGTGCTTGGTTACGTATATTGTTGACGAGAATAAATCACCAACAATCACCACTGCGTTTTATACATTATCCTAGCCAAAAAGCCCGTCGTAGGACAGGCGGCAGTGCCCATTTGTCTCCCTGTTTCATTCATTTAAAAAAAATAGTTTTTGTAATACAATGCATTAAGGACAGGGTCACTAGGAAAGAATGAACAACTGCGATTATAAACGATCAACATAAGTTTCCTATATTAAAAATATCTTCAATTCAGTGCTCGTCAAGATAATTTATTTAGTCAAGGTTTTTCATCATCCCACCAATCAAATAGCATGTTATCGTTTCAGGAGGTTTTGAAATTTCCGCGAAGAAACCAAATTGCACCAAATTCAAATCCAGGTTTACAATTTCGTTCTTGTTAAAAAAAAATCAGTTTTCCAATGTGGTCTACTCATGGGGCATTTATAAAATCGGCGTAGAATCGACGTAAAATCGAAGATTGACGTAGAATGTCAGGTGAGGGCGGGTCTAATTCAATATGAGAATTTTCCGAATTATTAGTGCCAAAAACATATACGATTCTTGTGGCCTATCAACTATTCACACTAATGAGATGTGCAGAGTACCCTATAGTAGGACATAATTATGTTTTTGCAACACGAATTATACTAGAGGGGATGCCAAGTCGAGGTAGTCCTCACTTGACCTTCTACGTTACCCCAGAAGAGCTTTGTAAAATCCTCTGGACCATTTTTAGCCGCAAGTCGCCTATCCCCGTTTCTACAGTGACGTCCCCCTTAAATAGATTATGAAATGCCTACTCTTTTGTGTAACCGTCCCGTTACTACTCTTCCCCTAAACTTGAATCCAACGTAATTAATTTATTACTAAACTATTCTATTGAATCTAAACTGACTTTTTTTTAAATATTTATATTATATATGGCGAACCTAAGATCAACATGACTACATCATGCATTAGTTTGAATATTAGTATCATAATTAATGAAACAGGTTAAAAGCGTTTAAAGTCTATTTTACAGGCTTAGTCAAAAATGAGAAATACACAATCAAATATGGTAAGAATTCGAATTTGAAGAATCATTTAGTCATTAAAATTGTTGAAAAGAATAAAATTGGTCAAATTATTCAGTAGTCTATACCCGACTTTTGGAATGCGTAAGTGAGAAGGTAGTCTACACGGGGAACCTTAGTGATAAGAAGAGGGTGCAACGTTAACTTTGGCCTATGCCAAATGTCAAAAAAGTGGATTGGAGGTGGGATACGATCCCACAACCTCTATTTACCGGGAAGATGCTCTACCATTTGAGCTACTCCGTCCTATTGACATTTCCTCCATCAACTGCTATTTAGCTTGCACGAGTCTTGTGCTCGGCATCCGCTATAAGGGGAATTTGAGGAATCTATAGCGGAGAGTAGTGTGGTGGAGGGTAATCGGTGACACTAAAAACCCTCCACTTCATAACCCACATATGGGCAATCAGTAACCTAACTGCAAAAACTAATCTACACTGCTTATAAAGTCTGAGCATGTCTCAGTAGCGATCTCCAAATTCAAATGTGAAATTACCTTTAACAATGATTGCGCGGAAAATTCAAAATTCTGCCAATTAACGTATGCTGCCTACAATTTGCATTGAGTTGGAAATAATGAAGTGATATTCCACTTCCTTTTTTTAAAGACATTCAAGTTCAACTATATGGATTCATTCACGCAATTAACTCTGTTTAATTCATGACCAATATTTTAGATAAGTTCACCATAGTAATTGTCTTACTTATTATGCGTCCGTTCGTCCGTAGTAATTGCACTTCAAAACTATAATTGCATTCCCAGAAAACAATGGGACTCCAAAACTCAATTGCACTTGAAAACTAAATTAGTCATCAAAATTGACCTTTCCCTCATTTTGAAGACCCCTAAATGACCCCCAAAACCGAAAAATTTGTTTTTTTCCACAGGTTTTTGCTAGTTATATAAAAAGTAAAGTGTTAAAGAGGCATTTAAATCCCAAGTTTTTTTTCATTAGTTATTATTAAAGTTTAACTTTAAATCGAAAATTACAGAAGAAATCTCTCTTGTCCCTGTTACAATGTTTTGCCCATCTAAATACTAGTACGAATTGAAGCGTCGGGAACAAGTTTAAAGCTAGTTTTACAATAATTAACTAGCCAAATTAATTGCGAAACTAAAGTAGTAATTGATTGCATCGTTTTTAAAGAAAACTGGTTCCGTTCAATCTGCACATAAGGAGGACAACTAATTGAGCACATTTAATTAACTAACCGCGTTTGCGTTTACCTCCGTACAAAATATCTGCTCACTTTGTTTAAACCTAATTAGAGTTAACTAATTACCACTAATTGACTTTCTCGCTTTATTCGTCTTCCGAAGAAGACCAGTCGTCGTCGTCGTCATCATCATCATCATCATCGTCGTCGTCGTCGTCATCATCATCGTTGGTGTCGTCGTCATAGTCCAGGTCACTGTCAGACTCCTGGACAGATAGTAATGGGGCCGTTGCCATGTCAACCGAATTCGAGGCTGGTAATGGGGCCGTTGCCATGTCAACCGATCTTGATGGTAATGAAGCCGTTGCCATGTCAGCCGAATTCGAGGCTGGTAATGGGGCCGTTGCCATGCCAACCAAATTTGAGGCTGGTGATGAGGTCGTTGCCATGCGAACCACTCTTGATGGTAGTCGGGCCGGTGTAAAACCACCAAATCTCGCAACTGGTAATGAGGCCGTTGCCATGCCAACCAAATTCGAGGTCGCTAATGAGGTCGTTGCCATGCGAACCACTCCTGATGGTAGTCGGGCCGCCGGTGTAAAACCACCAAATCTCGCGACTGGTAATGGGGCCGTTGCCATGTCAACCGAATTCGAGGTTGGTACTGGGGCTGTTGCCATGTCAACCAAATTCGAGGCTGGTAATGATGTCGTTGCCATGGGAACCGATCCTTCGTTCTTGGAAACAAACAGGATTCAAAATTTCGATTTTCAAGTTGAACTTCAAATTAAAAAATAATAATTTCGAAAAATGAAAAACTTTGTGAAGCTTTTTTTTAAACATACTCGGCGCAAAGGGAGCTCCTGCAGTCCAAGACGTTGTTGTGAGGCCGAACCCTTGGTACTCTTCTCGTTGACGCTGGGCGCGAGGTAAATGAAAACAAAAGTGAAACAATTTGTTTTTGAAAATTGTTTCCTAAAACGATCGAATCTCCTAAGGTCTTAATTTGTTTACCTCTCAGTGTCTTGTGTTTGAAAACATTTTTCCATGGCCTTGAACAAATCGTCGCTTTTCGTAGAAACGGCTCTCAATTCTTGGAATCGCAGCTTGGCTTCTGCGAGCAACTTTTCAGCGGCGCTTATCCGACTCTGGGCCGTTTTGAGCTGCTCGTCAAGTTCTAGCGCTCGATTTTGCGCTTGGAAAGCCACGGTTTCGGCCTTCCTGTGCCCCTCTTCAGCGATCAGGGCCCGCTGTTGTGCTACCCCAGCTCGGAATTCGGCTTTCTTGACCTCGTTATCGGCTTGTTTGACCTTGTTATCGGCTCGTAGCCGTTGAGCCGTTTCGTCTATCTTCATACACTCGAGGTCCATTTCTGCTTTCTGGGCTCGAAGCTCAGCTTCATGCGCTCTGTACTCAGCGATTCTTAAGCGGTCTGCAGACGCAGAGGCACTACTAGTGTCTGGGTGAGACTCGAGGCGCAACCTCTTGTTTCCAAACCTTATGCATAAAAGTGGCGGTTAGCAAAATAGGGACTCGGTTTGGGTTCACCGTAAATTATATGCAAATTAGGTAAACAGCTCACTTGCAGTTGCAATTGGCAAATTGGTCACGTATTTCTAAAAGTTGACGTTTAGCCGTTTGCTCAGCCGTTAGCGCCGATAGGAGCTGCCTCTTGAGCCGCTCGGTAGACTCCTCGAAGTCAGCCAATAGGATGCGCTCAACGTCAGCTGCGTCAAGTTCCTCGAGGTAGAGTGGCGTACAGACTTCTTGACGTATCTCCTTCCGACAATTTGGACACGTAGCATGAAGTCCAGGCTGCAAGCTAGCGCAAGAACAAAAACGCATTAAATGACGCAGTGTGTTCGAGTGGAGTCGATATGGATAGTTTGGATAGTTGTTAGTGGCAGTGGATATCGTTATCCTGCTCGATATTCGATAGTGGACTGGACAGGGAAAGCACCGTTTGGTTGAACGGAACTTACGTGAGCCATTGATTGATGCAGCGAGAGTGAAAGGCGTGGCCACAGGGAGTGACCGTGGTGTTGACACCGCTTGATGCGGTCACCGTGCCTGTCTTGGTCAAGGACTCTTGGCAGATGCCGCATCCAGCCACAGTGACGCCGCTGGTGACAGGGTCAGCTGACATGACGAGGTCAAAGGTCAACCTTGGACAAAACTGACAAGTGAGAGGTTCGAGGTCAACAAAGGCCTTCTTACGCTGTGACACTTGACGTAACCGTTACCCAACACGGAGGGACAGCACGCTACACGGAAGTTGACCTTTGACCCTTGGCGAACTTTTTAAAATGACAAGTCAAACAAACAAAATATTGTTTATGTTTACAGTTGACAGTGTGAGTGAGTGAGTGGCACTTGAACTTCAACCAGCAATTTGAACGTGTCTCGTTTCCCGCCAAGAAATTTATTCTCATAAACCCCAATTTTCTTCGATTTGGTATTTGTACGATTTATTTAGAACAATACGTTATTGCTCTTAAATGGTAAATTCCTTTAAAAAACAAAATTGCACTTCAATTTTGTTGGTTTACTTTATCATATTTATCATGGCAAATTTCGAAGACAAATAACGAAATAATTTTTTTTGCAGCGTTTTAATTTAATGAGATCAGTTAGTAAAGCTTGAAATACTAAAGTTTAATCTAAATTAAGATTAATTAGTTTAAGTTGATTATAATTAATTATAAGTTAATTGTAATTGACAAATTCCCTCTGTCTTCCCAATCTTCTTATTTCAATGTTTTCACCAATGAGGAATTGGACGGTAAAGATACATTAGTGCGTTGAAATTTTTTTTAGCAACTCGTAAACTTTTGGTACTCCTGCGGAGGTTTTCTCTCACACACTGCAGTGTAAACTAAATCAAAATAAATTCAAATTGTGTAAAAAAAAAAAAAAAAACACATTTAAAATATTCTCTTTTGTTGCACCGATTTTTCGACTTTTTTTTTCAACCGCAACTAACTACTTGTTTGTATGTAGGAAGCAACCCGGCTTTGATTTATGCAGACTGCATGCTGAGAACAAAATATTCTAAAATTGGCTAATTCTAGAAAAACAATTTCACGTTGGCTTTTTCTAAACACTATCTACCATGGGCCATATTTCAAATGGTGGTGATTACAATTTTTTCGTTAAATTTGATCATTTGTTCCGGAGGGGTACTTCCATTGCCCGTCTTACTTGCAGTTGCAGTGATATCATTATTGCTAATAGCAATAGTATTGTTTGCATTTCCAAAGGCAGCATCAATATATTCTGGATCGGTAAAATATTTGAGAGCTGCAAAAAATATTTGCGCCAGAAATTTGGATTTTGAAGAAATCAAACAAATAAGAGCAATCCGTGCGGTGCCATGAGAGTTCAATCTGGTGACATGTTTATACAGCGTTCTACTACAATAAAAGTAGTTAATAGGTAGTTAATAGTAGTTAATATCATATTTTTATGGACTGTGTGGTCCATACCTGTTTTTCAGGATTAGAATGCGCCAATTAATTAGTGAAAATATAGAAATCCATCAATTGGCAATTTTGTTTTGGATTTGAAACCCATGACTCCAACTTACAACTAATTTCAAATACAGTGTTCAAACGACATAAGAACTTAAACCTTGTTTAACCAAAAATTATTCTACTTTATGGATTCTACTTTACATTAATGTTTTATTTTATCTGTTTGTATAATCCACTAACGTTTCAATATTTGGTCACAAAAATTGCAGCCCATGAATCGTTTTACCTAATTCTCGCGTTTGGACTTGTCACTGTAGCGGCCAATGACACAGTGCCTGTATCAATGTGTTAGGTTACTACTATGTTTTCTCGCTTACATACTGGTTGAATAAAATAAGGTAACAAAATCATTTTTGAAAACCTACAGTGTGCAGCCTTTATGAAGCCCGAGCCAGGAGTACATTCAAAAATATTCACTTACAAATAGCTAATAGACTTGGTACGTGTTCAACTTTACAATTTTCCAAATTGTTCATTGTAAGCTACCTAATTTGTATGACTATGACAACAATTTTCGTTAATTGTTTCGTGTTAACACAATTTTACAAAATTGTTCATTGTGTTCGGAAATTTTGCCAAATTGTGCACACTTGCGTTTAACAGTTTTTTATTAAATTCGTTTTTGACATGTACCCAGTTATCTTTACCTTTTGACCCGAACGCAGAGATTGGATTTGTCTTATTTTTGGGTTGTAAGGGTCCCCCTTCCCATGAAGTCAAAAATATTTGGCTTTGACCTTTGACCCATTAACCTCATCTGCAAGTGTGTAGTGTATCGTAGACGGACTGACAGATAGTATGACACGATGATCAAATTCTGGCTCTGGCTAAAAACGACTTGTCAAAGTCATGTTACATCGCGGCGCATTACATGATGTCGTTACCGGTGTTGAAACTTGCTTTCGGAATTATTTTCTCAGTGGAAAAAAGAGCAGTTTTGCAGTTACTATATGCGAAGGCTAACCAGGTCACAAATTTGCTCATTTCTACAGTGCTATTGTGAATGACTTTAAATTCACAATATTAGGTTAGATTTTAGTATAGAACCTTACGTATACGCGTTTTTATGTAAGTATAAGTATTATTATTTTTAGCACAAATGCCTAGAATTAACATTTACTAAAATAAAGATTTGAAAGGAAAGCTCTGTTGTTTTGACAAAAAAAAATGCAAAACAGAAGACCAACGAAGCTGGCGCAAAAGAGATAACTCTAGCTTAGCTAACTTAGTATGTAGTTTTTGTTTTTACATTTCTAAAGAGTAAATATTTATTCCCTTAATAATAGGAATTGTTTTAAAAAATTAAAAAAAACACTATTTGCTTTATGCTTACTTATACTAATGAATCACAATGTTTCACTTTTTTGTGAGTATTTAAACTTCCATTATCTATAAACTCTTTCTTACAATGTGCGGATGTATACGGCTTTTCTTTAGTATTCATCCTGATATGCAAGTTTAAATAACTTTCAGACAAACAATAAACTCCGCATAAATTACATCTAAATGCCGTTGAGCCTCCATGTTGTAGCGAGTGACGTTGAAGGTGAGTATTAAAATAAGTAAAAGATTTAAAATGTTTAAAATGATTTAAAATAAGTTTAAAATTAAGTTTAAGAATTTGACTAAGATTTGAAGTTGAATTGTCTCAAATTTGAGTTTTTGTTGGAAAAGGCGGGAGAATTAAGTTAGCATCTATTTTTGAATTGTACTTTTTGGTTAAGAAATAGAAGATAGTCGAACCACGCAGCTTGGCCAGAAAGGAGCTGCCATCTTGGAAAATCAGTGTTTTTAATTGTAATTGGTTTAATTGATTGATTATTTGAAAGTAAATAAACCTAATAATGAACTATTTGATTGTTCTGAGTTGGCTAAGGGCTAAATAGGTCACTTTAGTGGCCAATTAAGTCCAATTTGTGTCTTAATTAAAAATAGAGTGTGAAGCGCCGTAAAGGGCGTTAACTCTACAATTGAAAGGTCAAATGTCATTTGGCTTTCAACAGTGAGTTTTGTAGCGGTAACTATTTGCGCATAATTGGCATTTAAATTTCCGTTTATTGCTTTATGAGAAGAATGGTGAATTCCCTTGTGTGTTGTCAGGCTGCATGATTGTTTGAAAAAATTTTCACAGTTATCACAATGGAAAACCTGTTGATTTTTGGTAATTTTCATGCCTGGAACTCTGGGTTGATGGTTCCTTGTCATGTGTCATCGAAGGCTCCCGTGCAATCGTGTTGTGAAGTCACAAAGTGTGCACTTACGAAGTTTGTCACCATGAACTTGTTTGTGTTACTTTAGGTCATACGTCGTCACAAAGGACTTGGAACATAGGTCGCACATAAAACACTTTATTCCTAAATGCTTTCTCTTATGAATAAAATTTTTATTTGCTGCAATTGCTTTTCCGCAATTGGAACACACAAATGTACTCATTTTATTTTTTGTACTTGTTCAAACTGTTCACTAACTTGACACAAATGTACCTAACGCACGTTTGACTAAAAATTATTTGATGGTTAGAAAAGAGGACAAATGAGTGAGTCTAAATGTGGAAATGTAAGATTTCGGGCCCTTCAAAATTGTTTCGCACATTGTTTCAATTAAACTATTCTTAGCGTATCCCAATTTTGTAACAATTTCCTCCACATGGACAGAAACAAATGTACCCTTCGCTACTCAGTACAATTTGTTCTCGTCGTTAGCCCTGAAGGTAATTTTTTGACTGAGTAACAAAGATTTCTTTTGTGAAGTGCTTAGTCGTCGCATTAAGTACACTGAATAAGTGGTTTGATGAAACTTATTTACACTAAAAATGACTAGCAAATGCTAAAGGATTTGTTATCTGTCGAATTTTTGTCACTTGTAACATAATATATTTCCACTATTAAATTTCTGACGTTTGACTTACAATGGTATTGTACAACCCAGATTAATTTCATAGTTGCTACTATGTATCCGTGCATTTCAAATACAATTATGATGCAAATTTCACCCTACTACTTTAAGTAATAGTACAACTTACATTACTATACAAATAATAGATAATACTACATACAATAAAAGATAAAAACGATAGGTTGAAATATTTAAGTAAAAACAAATTTGTTGAAGATGGTTGTTTAAAATTGTTGAAGACAATACCTAGTTGTTGGTTTAAATTATCGTCACCCTCGAGTAGGTGGTGTGCTGGTTTCTGCAGGTAACCTGCGCATGTTTGCAGGTGACCTGCTGGTTTTGTCGGCGGCACATCAATAATTGAAACGAAACCAGCGGGGCTCGCAGGTACAAGCTCGATACAGCCGATAGCAAAACGGCAGATACCTGCAATTGACCTGCAAAGAGCTGTGGAGACAAATATTCCAAAAATTCCTATCCAATGTTTAAAAAAGGTGCGGAATTCTAATCCCGTTATTAGAACTGCAAGTTTTGTTTACATGCTTTAGTACTTCTGAGACTACTTTACTATTTTTTGTAAATATGCTTTGAAAAACTAAAAAATATCAATTGTTGCGTTCATGCGTTGTATTAAAATTCACTTCTTTATTCGTTCTTGTGTGCTAATCAACTTTTTAGTCCAATAATTTTTTAATATAAAAATATTTAATATTTAATCAGATATTTTTTTAAATATAAAAATACGTAATATTTAATTTCAATTTCAAATTGTTTTATTAGTGTGTCGCTCCCTATCATCACAATTAAGTATTGAGCTTCCTAGGGTCAGACACCTAAACTACAATTATATAACCAAATTAACTTAAAATTACATTTAAATTAAGGGAAAACAGTGATAATAATAATTGAATTTTGCAAAGTCCTCTTTTCTCCAACTAGATCATCTAGATCTTTGATCAACTACATGATCAAAATCTAGTTTTTTGAACATTCCAAAAGATAGATTTTCTAAGTCCCAGGTTTTTGCAAATTGTTCCAAAATTTGATGGATCTAAACTCGACTGACAGCCCACAAAAATGTGTGCGAATTGTTGGAACAGTAATTAGGGGGAACGACCTTCCTAGTGTTTGGAGAAAGCTTATAAAACTTGCTAACTTCATTTAGGGGGAATTCACAGCTCTTTAGACATTTTTCAAACACTGCCACTTTATGCGTTCATGAATAGTCAAGATATTAAGTTGAGAAAGGAGAAAGTTTGAATGCAGATGGAGAAATTTCTTGTTTCTGTGTGCTTTGTTACCATTGGTGAAAGCACATTTGGATCACATCTTGATCCTTTCCCTTTGAATTGAGAGATTACTGTCGCTGATTTTAAAAAAATTTGGAATTTCAACAGAGCGCATCATTTGACTGAAGAAAGTGGCCAGTAGAGAAAGGAAGACGAGAAAGCTCCACTCTCCATTTAAAAATTCTTAGAGGAACTATTCCATTAACTACTGAAGCATTTTGTTTCCAATTGCAGTTTTCACGTCCTCTGTCGTAATCTCAAAGTTGAAATCTTTGTTTAAAGTGGGCTGTTGAGGTTCTAGTAGAAAGTCCAATAGTTTAGTCACAAAATCCAAGAATGGAGAGAAATTTGATTTGGGAAAAAATACTTTGTAGAATAAATTTGAAATTTCTGGAAGCTTTGTGACTTTCCCAACTTCAGGGTTAAGTGAAAGTAGCACAATTCCGTGTCCAGTATTAATTTTTGCAATTTTTTTTTCGTTTTTCTCAAGACCTAACCGATCTACTGCTCTGAAAATGTTTATTCTTTTTTATGCTATTTGACATTCGCCTATGGCCCGGTCAACATGATGTCTTGTGCTAGTAAGTGGGGGAGGGTGGTCTCGGCCTAGTTCCAAAGAGCTTTCTGCTACACTGTGGACGTAGGGATGACCACCGAGGAGCCTCTTGCTTAGGCAGAGGCCCAACACCCTCCTACGCATACCGGCTCAAGCACACCCTCCACGACCGGAACTGTCGAGGCTTCTACTTAAAATGTTAAATGAGAATAAGCATAAGCACACAAAAGTAATGCAACCTTGCCTAATATACTATAATATATTTTCAACTTTGCTTTTTGTTGCAGCGTATGAGGTACTTCATAAATAATTGTAATATTCATACACCGTCTACCAGAAAAAGTGGCAAACTTTAAGGTATTCAAGGTCATGAAATTATGCCGGTGTGATATAAATTTTATAATAACCCGTGAGCATAGTTCCTGCACTGACAATAACGTGTGGAGAATTTAAATTGCGTTAAATATATAAGTATTTTGCCTTCGCTTAAATAACGCAAAACAAGAATTTAGAAAAAAAATTATTCAAATTGCTTCTGTTGTAATTAAGCCATCTTTAGGGCAATTTATGTAACATGCAAAACCACAAACTTTTATTCCTATAATTTTGGTTCAAGGTTAATTGCTTGTTTTGACAAAAAAATGCAGGTTGCACGCTTACAAAAATTGAACTTTCCCCGACATAAGACATAGGATAGAAAAATTTCATACAAAAAAAAACATCAATTACTCAGCATTCCATCGACGAGAATTTCTTAACAAAATTATTAGACCAAAGACGTGTGGTTCAATTTCACAACAACGAATTTAAATAATGAAAATAGCAAACTTCGAATTAACTTTGAGTTATTTTATGATTATTTTTTGTGGCACATTTGCAGTATCTAGCCAACATGTACAAGGAATTAAATACTTTAATAAAATTGTTAGTGAATACGAAGATTCGGTAGTAACAGTGATTGCATTTGCAAATAGCACCACAATTGAACCAATGACTTCGGTTCCCATCATTTTTGTTACCTCCCTGAATGCATATACAAATCCCAACATTATTGGAAAGGAGCCGTTTTCTGTTGCATTGTTTTTACTGTTCCCACTAAACAACCAACAAGAAAAAACTGAGCTACAGAAATTCTTTTCACAAGTGCTTAATGTTGGGGCTGCACATCGAGTGCTCTACGTAAATTTTTTAGTAGATCAATCTATACAATTACAGTTTAGTAAATCCGTTCCTGTCGTAAGTACTATTCCGCTACCGAATATATACATTTGCTTCTATGTGTTAGCTTTGGATCACGTTAATTTTATCCTCCGTAAATTGACCCTAGTTGTCAACGACGTTCCAAAAGATGGCGATAAAATATTTCTTAATCTTGAGTACATTTGCTTAAGCGCTGACAACTCCATGTTTAGGAAAATTGTGGATACCGCTATGCTCCCATATGTAGACGGATTCTCAGTGGAGGCACAAGGATACAAGGTTAATGCAGCTGAATTGTATATACCAACAGAAGCCTAGTACTGACAAACAAGAAATTTCATTCTTGGGCAAATTTAATGAAGCACTACCTTGCGTCACCATTTTTTACGACAAAATCAGCGCACAATGAAATGGATTTTAGAGTGATTTTAGAGTATTTGGTATGCGAACCTTTGAACAATTGGGTTTACCTTCCACGGAAATTGACCTCCATGAGTTTCTTTGAGCTATGGTGCCGATTAATACACACCACGCACAATCGGCTAAGGTATTTACTGCTATTTCATGAAGGGATGTTAATCAAAGATCTTTGTTTATTACTGGAGAATCTTGGGTATCATTTGCGACATGTGATGGCGTACGACAGTTAGTCTCCTTTAACTTTTATACTGTGCCATACGATCAGTCATCATGGTTAATTACGCTGTTATTTGTTATATTGCTTCTACCACTCGTAGTAATAATATTTATTAAGGTTATTCCTAGCACAATCAATCTCTCTCCATTCGAGTACTTGACGCTTTTAGTCGAAATGATTTATACAAACTTGGCGGTACTCGTGGAGACGTGGCAAAATGTACCACATAATTTACAAAAAATGCCACTGATATTTGAAGCGACAAATTTTGTATTCGTGGTTTGGTCTGTCCTATTGATAATTCTCGTTGGAGCTTACAAGGGCATTGTAACCTCTGAGCTCACCTCGGCAACCCCAGTTGGTAAAACGTATCACAACGTATCTATAGCAGATGGATTTATATTCTTCACCTCACATACTCCCGCCCTTAAGCATGTAATAATGCGGCGAGGAGTTAGAGAGTTACTGAAGTCATCAGGGTACATGGAGTACTCTGTAACAAATTTAAAAGATTGTTTGTGTAATCCAGATATTGCTGAATTTATTCCAAAAATTTGTGGACCTGCTTGCTCGGATAGAGCATGTAGCGGAAATGTTACTTGTAAAACTGTTTTTGAGAAAGCAACACAACTAAATAAATCCATACCAAAAACACTGCCAACAAGATTCTGTAGTCGTCTTTCTGGTGGTACAGTAATTAGCTCTATCATCCAAAGCTTGAGACACAATAAAACGTTTCCAAAAAAGTTAAAGCAGTACCAGTGCGACGAAACATACATAATACACAGAAAAAAATCCAAAAAAAATTATTAACCCGTTGCCGTTCTCTCATGCAATTGTTACAGTTGCAAATGGATTTGTCCGACCAGAGAGTAAAGACTCTCGAAGAGATAAAAGAGATAAGATATCTCTAAAGATACTTGAGCAAATATCGTCATGCAAGAAGGTGGCATATATGGACACTCCATTTAATTTAGATTTGTTGATAAAGTGGCAGACGAATTGGGAAAACGTGTTTACAAACAGTCAGATGAGAAACTATTGCACACATGGGATTTACTTATTGTTCGTCACGTTTATACAGGTGCGATGTTGGCAGCCAGGCGGCTAAGGCACTTGATTGAATTTGGTATTTACGCAGTTTGAAAAAGGTGGCATCGAGTGTATTCCAAGAGAGATGGAAATGACATTAAAAGAGGACTCAAATATGTTTCAAACGTAGTGAGCTTAGGACTGGGTTCAAATATTCAGACGGCATTTTACGTGTATGCGTTCTTAATTTTAGTTGCGTTGTTAACGGCAATTGCCGAAGTCCTGAATGGATTTTGGAAAAGAAAAATGTTTCCATTAGGTATTCAAAATGGGAGTCGGTTAGTTCATCCCAATAAAAAATAACTGAAATTATTAATCTAAATAACGAGTAAACCAGATAATCTATTTAAGTCACCCTACAGTAGAAGCAAAGAAACGTCTTTTTCTAACTAATCATTTGTATTAATTTAATGCGAGTATTTCTGTATGATAAAGTTACGACGGGATGCTTTGACAAGCGGTATCCTGACTCCAATAAGGTGCGGAGACGGTAGGGAGGGCTTTGGCGGGTTGTTGCTAGTGTTAAATAAACAACAAAAAATCGCCTCTGAACTAAAAATTGTTAAATTTTACGGACTAATCCCTTAAAAATGGAACCTCGCGAACGTACACAAGCCAATTAGCATCATGCCTATATATATTGTTAGGTTGCATTTATGCTAAATTAAGCGGCCGATATTCATATTAAACTTTTTGAGATTTTTTTAATCCTCACGACGTTTCAGTATCCTTATGGAATTTAACACGTGAAACAAGTAGTTTGAAAGAGAGGATATTCTACGAGCAAATTCACGCTACAATACAATACACGTTACAATAGTTCAAAAATTCTACGAATTCCTTTTAATTACGAGGTTTCATTGTAAAGGAACCCCCGTCCTAGGGCGGGCTTGTTAGGCTAGTTTTTATTAAGCGCAGTAATTTCTTCGGAAGCAAGGAACAGTTCTACTTTAATTAAAGAAAAAATTGAAACCGAAACACAGTTTTCAAGTGTTGTATGAGTACATGTTCGTGTTAAAATTTATGCCTGTGCATTAATTGGTATAATTTTTGCTAGTATTACTTATTTAATTAAGGCAACTTAAATAAATTTTGACCAGAAGTAACTAAATGTTATATATTAATATATTAATTTAATATAAGTTACATTTTTTGTAAGACAAGGTTTTGTCAACACACTGTTATCGTTTCCAGGGAAGGCTTTTTTGTAGGTTGACACATTTGCCCGTCAATGTGGAACGGTGGAAGCCCAGTCTACATCTTCGAGACGCACTACTACTACGAATACTTCCAAATGCCCGAGAATAGCATTCGTCGAAAAAATTTAGAAATAGAATGAACACCAAAAACAAAATTAGCCGTCGAAACATTTTGAAATTCGTTTTTTTATGTGTATATGCCACAACCCAAGCAAAGTTGCGAGGAAAACTCAAAGTCACAAAAAATGAACAGGAAATACACATCCGTCAACGGAAGCATATTCACCACAACACGAATGTGTGTTCTTGGAAATGTGTTACCAAGCTATGTTAAAACTTTTGCTCACCAATAATAGCGTAATGCCACAATAAATTGATCGGTTTGGTTTTCTTGACCTGGGCTCGAACCCGAGATGTTCGACTTTATAGCAACATTTCTCACCATAAGGGAAATAGACTAAGGATAATGCGTGGTAACGTACGTGCCTGCCGAGAATGAGTCATCAACAATCACCACTGCGTTTTATACATGTACTAGCCAAAACGCCCGTCCTAGGACAGGGGCCATTGTCCCCTTACTTCATTCATTTGTAAATGAAAAATAGTTTTTGTAATACAATGCCCATATCTGATGCATAAAATGGGTTATGAAGTGAATACCTTCCACTTTCAGGAATTTATAGCGGAGAGTAGTGTGGTGGAGTGTGATCGGTGACTCTAAAAACCCTCCACTACCCACATATAGGCATTCACTAACTAATTACAAAAACTAATCTACACTGCACTAAAAGTCGGCTAGATTCCAAATGTAAGAGCTTGTCTCAATAGTGATTCCCGAATTCAAATCATTTTTTCAAATATTAAAAAAATTGATAAAAAGCAAAAAAAAAGTCTACTATAGCATGCATAGCGGAAGTAATTTGCATATTTAATTATTTATGTAGTTGTCTAACAAGTTACTTGCTCCTCTCCTCACCGTCCAAAGCAAAATTTGGGAACCTAGTTTTGGGACAGTGCTATTATCAATGCTTGTGCGGGAAACTCGAAATTCTAAAACACGTAATGCTGCATAGGTTTTTTATTAATGTGGAAATAATTGTCAATAGTAATTCCGTTATCTTTTTTCTTTGTGCAACCATCCATCCGTGTTTCGCAATTGCAATTGCACTCCAAAACAATTGCATTCTAAAACTATATATTATTTTCTCAAGTGAATGAATTAGAGGAGCAAAGAGCTACTGTCCCGTCTCAAAACGGGCTTTTTTGGTTAGTTTACAATGATTAACTAAACTTAATTGCCAAATTAAAGAAATTGCTTTCATCGCTCTTAAAGAAAACTGGTTCCGTTCAACCTAAACTTGAGGGGGGCAACTAATTGAGTACATTTAACTAACCACGTTTGCTTTTACCTCTATACAAATAATCAGCTCACTTTAAACCCTAACTAATTAAGCTAATTGACTTTCTTGCTTTATTCGTCTTCCGAAGCCCAGTCGTCGTCATCATCGCTGGTATAGTCCTCATAGTCCAGGTTGTCACTGTCAGACTCCTGGCCAGATAGTAATGGGGCCGTTGCCATGTCAACCAAGTTCGAGGTCGGTAATGAGGCAGTTGTCAAGCCAATCACTCTTGATGGTAGTGGGACCGGTGTCAAGTTCCCCAATCTCGCGACTGGTAATGGGGTCGTTCCTATGCCAACCGAATTTGAGGCTGGGAATGGGGCAGTTGCTATGCGAACCGATCTTGATGGTTGTGGGGCAGTTGCTATGCCAACCGAATTTGAGGCTGGGAATGGGGCAGTTGCTATGCGAACCGATCTTGATGGTTGTGGGGCAGTTGCTATGCCAACCGAATTTGAGGCTGGGAATGGAGCAGTTGCTATTCGAACCGATCTTGATGGTTGTGGGGCAGTTACTATGCCAACCGAACTTGAGGCAGGAAATGGGGCAGTTGCTATGCGAACCGATCTTGATGGTTGTGGGGCTGTTGCCATGTCAACCAAATTCGAGGCTGGGAACGGGGCAGTTGGAATGCGAACCAATGTTGGTGGTGGGGCAGTTGCCATGCCAACCAAATTTGAGGCTGGGAATGGAGCAGTTGCTATGCGAACCGAAACCGATCTTGACGGTAGTGGGGCCGGTGTCAAGCCACCCAATCTCGCTACTGTTGATGAGGCCGTTGCCACGCGAACCACTCTTGATGATATTGGGACCGGTGTCAAGCCACCAAATTCCGCGACTGGTAATGAGCCCGTTGCCACGCGAACCACTCTTGATGGTAGTGGGACCGGTGTCAAGCCACCCAATTCCGCAACTGGTAATGAGCCCGTTGCCACGCGAACCACTCTTGATGGTAGTGGGACCGGTATCAAGCCACCCAATTCTGCGACTGGTGTTGAGGCCGTTACCGTGCCAACCAATTTTGCGGTTGGTAATGAGGTCGTTGCCTTGCCAACCACTGTTGATGGTAGTGGGATCAGTGTCAAGCCACCCAATCTCGCTACTGGTAATGAGGCCGAGGCCGTTGCCATGTCATCCAAATTCGAGGCTGGTAATGTGGCCGTTGCCATGTCAACCAATTTCGAGGCTGGTAATGGGGCAGTTGCCAAGGGAACCGATCCTGCGTTCTTGGAAACCAAAAGACATTTTCAATTTTCATTTAAAGTTCAACTTCAAAAAACTATTTTGAAAATAAAAATAAAATATTTCGAAAAATGAAAAACTTTGTAAATCCCTTTTTTAAACGTACTCTGCGCAACCACACTTGCCGTCCAATACGCTCGTCTGAGGCCAAATCGTTGGTACTCTTCCTCCCGTTGACGCTGGGCGAGGTAAACGAAAACAAAAGTGAAACAATTTGTTTTTGAAAATTGCTTCCTAAAACAATCGAGTAACTGATAAGGTCTCAATCTGTTTCTCACCTCTCAGTGCCTCGTGTCTGAAGACATTTGTTTGAGAACAAAACAGCTTTGCTCAAATCGTCGATTTTCGTCGAAACGGCTCTCAATTCTACTTGGAATCGCGCCTTGGCTTCTGCTAGCTGCTTTTCAGCGGCGCTTGTCATATTTTGAGCCGTTTTGAGCTGCTCTTCAAGTTCCAGTGCTCGATTTTGCGCTTGGAAAGCCACGGTTTCGGCCTTCTTGTGCCCCTCTTCAGCAATCAGGGCCCGCTGTTGTGCTACCACGGCTCGGAATTCGGCTTTCTTGACCTCGTTATCGGCTTGTTTGACCTTGTTATCGGCTCGGAGCCGTTGAGCCGTTTCGTCTATCTTCATACACTCGAGGTCCATTTCTGCTTTCTGGGCTCGAAGCTCAGCTTCATGCGCTCTGTACTCAGCGATTCTTAAGCGGTCTGCAGACGCAGAGGCACTACTAGTGTCTGCGTGAGAGTCGAGGCGCAACCTCTTGTTTCCAAACCTTATGCAAAAAGTGGACTCGGTTTGGGTTCACCGTAAATTATATGCAAATTAGGTAAACAACTCACTTGCAATTGCAGTTGGCAAATTGGTCACGTATTTCTAAAAGTTGAAGTTTAGCCGTTTGCTCAGCCGTTAGCGCCGATAGGAGCTGCCTCTTGAGCCGTTCGCTAGATTCCAGGAAGTCAGCCAATAGGATGCGCTCAACGTCAGCTGCGTCAAGTTCCTCGAGGTAGAGTGGCGTACAGACTTCTTGACGTATCTCCTTCCGACAATTTGGACACGTAGCATGAAGTCCAGGCTGCAAGCTAGCGCAAGAACAAAAACGCATTAAATGACGCAGTGTGTTCGAGTGGAGTCGATATGGATAGTTGTTAGTGGCAGTGGATATCGATATCCTGCTCGATATTCGATAGTGGTCTGGACAGGGAAAGCACCGTTTGGTTGAACGGAACTTACGTGAGCCATTGATTGATGCAACGAGCGTGAAAGGCGTGGCCACAGGGAGTGACCGTGGTGTTGACACTGCTCGATGCGGTCACCGTGCCTGTCTTGGTCAAGGACTCTTGGCAGATGCCGCATCCAGCCATAGTGACGCCGCTGGTGACAGGGTCAGCTGACATGACGAGGTCAAAGGTCAACCTTGTCCTTGAGAAACAAAAGTGACAAGTGTGAGGTCAACAAAGGCCTGCTTACGCTGTGACACTTGAGGTAACCGTTACCCAACACGAAGGGACAGCACGCTACACGGAAGTTGACCTTTGACCCTTGGCGAATTTTTTAAAATGACAAGTCAACCCACACGTTACAAAAGACACGACCCAACCAAAGCGTTTCGTTAGGAGAAACAAACAAAAAGATTGTTTACAGTTGACAGTGTGAGTGTGGAGTGGCACTTGAACTTCAACCAGCAATTTGAACGTGGCTCGTTTCCCGCCAAGATTGTTTTTTATCCGAATACCCCATTTCTACGAAATAGTTAGAACAATATATTATTGCTCTTAAAATGTAAATTCCTTTAAAAAAACAACAAAATTGCACTTCAATTTTGATGGTTTACTTTTTATCATATTTATCATACTGACAAATTTTGAAAACAAAATATTAATTTTTTTGCAAAAGTGTTTTAATTTAATGTGATCAGTTAGTAGAGCTTGAAATAGTAAAGTCTAACCTAAATTAAGATTAATTAGTTGAAATTAAGTTGATTATAATTAATTATAAGTTAATTTTAATTGACAAATTCCCTCTATATTCCCAATCTTCTTATTTCAATGTTTTGAGTATTGGCGAATTGGACGGTTGAAAATCGCTTATTGTAATTTATTCCTGCAATTTATGCAACTACTCTAGTTGTCTAGTTAGTAGAAACTTTAGTTTTGATTAACTGGTCCTAATTGAAAATTGCACTTTGTGCATACCAAGGAGAAAACAACTAATTTAGCACATTTAACTACGTTCCCACTTATCTAACTAACCAACTAATACTAAATACTTTACCTTAATTACGAGTTAATTAGGGTAATTAACTCCTACAACATAATAGACTCTTGTGCTTGACTCTACAACACCATCATTCGTCTTCCGAAAAAGACAACAACTCATCACTTGATCGTCGTGGGGGTGCTAGTGATGGGTGAGTGATTTTGAGCAGTTGCCATGCCAACCACTCTTGGTTCAGAACCTGCAGATGCAGAAGCAACGCAATTACAAAAACTTGACAAAATTCAAATTTAAAAAAAAAATCATAATTGACAAATTTCAAGTTTACGAAAAAAAAAATTCTTAAAAAACAAATTTAAGAAAATTAAATATAAATTGACAAAATTCAAATTTTGAGAATTCATCGAAAATGAAAATTGACCAAATTCAAATTTAAGAAAAAATGAAATCAAAATTGACAAATACGAATTCAAATAAAACAAAAAAAAAATGAAATCAAAATTGACAAGATTCAAATCTAAGGAGGAACAATAAGATCAAAATTGACAAAAATCAAATTTAAGGAACAATAAAATCAAAATTGACAAAATTAAAACTTAAGGAACAATAAAGTCAAAATTGACAATACTCAAATTTAAGACTAATTAAATCGAATCCAGATAAAAAAAAATCCTTTCACGTAATTGATTTTTTCGGTATTTTTTTAAACCTACTTTATTCGGCATCCGAAGGTACTTCCTCATACTCCCAAGGCTCAGTGAGGCAGAAACTTTCCTACGCCTTGTGTAGGAAAGATAAACAATTTGTTTTTTGAAAGTTAATGCTTTAAAGTAAAGTAGACTAACACCTTAAAATTTTGAATTCAATTCTTGTTACTTTTCAGTTGGCGGTGCTTGAAAACATTTTTCCACTTCTTGATTTCAGACCTAATACAAATTGAGGTGTCAAGGGTTTTAGTCTGTTTTTTCGGTAGCGAAGTTTGTTTAGTCGAAATTTTTTTGAAAATTAGGAAACCATGTAGCGACCTTTGTTGCAAAATTTCAAACGAAATCATCCAAGGTTGGGTGACCACTAATTTTTATTAAAAATCAGGAAACCCAAGCCTATACTTCTGATTACTATATCATTTAATTTTGCCAATAACCTGAAAACATGTAGGTAGTTTTCTGAGATTTTAGGCTAAAAAAAACGATTAAATACCTGACGAAAAGTTGTATTTTAAAGTGGGTTAAATGAGCATAACTCCGCACATGTAAGAATTTCAAAGAACCTACGCAGCCATATTAAGCGGAGTATTGTCTACGTCAAAACTTCGAAATCTAACCTTCGTATTATTACTTATAATAAAATCGGAACGTGCTAATTTGAAGGAAACCTTTTTGCCATTTGCCAATGCACAAAGTATAAATTCTGTATGTCCGACGAACAACAACATTCTTCAAAATAAACAATCATTTTTTGTTGCTAACCCAAATTACGGTTAAAATCAACAAAATTTGGAGCAGTCACGGACAAGCTAACTAATAATGGTTTGTTTACAAAACCTGAACTTTTTTTAATTGTTCTTACCAAATGTACTGACAATTAGCATAATGAGTCGCAGGTAATAAGTTAACATTTCATGAGTTTTCCATTATCCAGATAATTATAAAAAAATTATTGGCATGCAAACTAGCCATCTCAGAACTAGTACCGCGGCGGTTCTACTTAAACAGAAATGTTCACCACTATCATCACAACGGGTTCGATGGTCCCGAGTAAATTTGAAATCGGAAACGGAAATTTAATTTAAGTTTATTTATGTTAAACGCAACTAAAATTTAACCCGAGTGTGCTGATTTCAATATAAGCATTTTCAAATTGCCTTCTCCACAACTGAGGCCATAGAACTAACATTATAAGCCTTGTTTGCTTATTTTTTCGTTTTGATATTGTGGCCTTAAGTCAATTGACCCATCAGTTGACGATTAAGTCCTCGTCACCTTTTGATTTATGATATTGTTTTCATATACATTCATCAAACTATGGGGATTCAAGCTGGATACATACTAGAATGGAAATGGATTTACTCCAGAATTAACACGCGCAATCGCAGCAAAATCATCCTTTCGTTTGAATTGACGTCCACAGTCCCCAATTTGGAATTCCTTGGTTTTTCAACGATCGACACTTCTGTACTTGTTTAAGTGTGAATGCTGTAGTAAGGCCCATGTGTAGCAGTACCAGGCAGAGACCTGAGGAAGCGAGCTACACATGAGAGAGAAGAGAGAGTCCAAATGCCAACAA
>JAQFYP010000449.1:0-23176 GCA_034694865.1 Bilobella braunerae | reverse complement strand
GCTGCCGAGATTCGATCTCGGCACCAACCCAAGCTAGGACAAGGGTCCTAGCCCCGCGGACTACGCGTCTTGGGCCACAAGGCAGAAATGGACAAACTCAAAACCGATTTCAACCAACAACAAACTCTAATAATAAGTTTGCAAGACTCTCTTTCTAAGATCCTAAACCAGCTTAACCCTGTGCTTCCGCACATCGACAAAATTCCACAAATACCGGAAGTCCTGAAATCACTTCAGAGCGCAACTTCAAACAAGAATAATAGCTTAATCCTGTATGGGATGCCAGAAGAAGACCACGACGACAGCGACAGAGAGTGCCTGCTTAACAAAACAAGTTCGGTTTTCAGTACAATATGTTACCAAGGTGATTTTTTTCTTACGGACTTTCCTGCTCTCACATTGTGCAACACAATTGTAACAAGAATTGGGAAGATAAACACAGATGATAGCACCACATCCACGCCTCGACCTAGACCGGTAAAAATTGTCTTCCCGGATCAAGCTATTCGTGACCGAATTTGGAAAGCCCGTCATAAGTTACGTAACACACAGTACGCAATCAACGAAGAGTTACTCAGAAGTATCAGAATCCAAAATGCAGTCCGTCGACAACAATTACAGCGCCAAGACAACACAGGAACGTCACTTCAGGCTAATGCTCAACCGATCCCGCCCCGACCACATATACATCAAAATGCAACATCGAATTTGTACTCTGATGTCTCTCCAAATTTTAGACCACAATTTTCACCAAAACGGAGGACCTACCAAACTGATAGAAGACGCCCAACCTCCAAGAGAAACCTTAACATGCGAAACAACGCCGCAGAATGAACAACCTTTTCTTATTAAGCAATAATTCTCCAATTCTCATCATATCTTACAGAATTTCACTAATATTTATTAATTACGTTTAAACTTTTAATTAGTCTAAAAACTGACCAAGACTACTTTTTTTATTCAGTGACCTTTACCATTACTATTTCAAATTTTGTAAATACACATGTATAACCTGTGACTCGTGTTGATTGTGGCTTACGCCGAATGTCAAATAAACGATTGATTGATTGATTGACTAACTTCTGAATAGGTTTAGTCATTTTTAGGCTCAAACAAATGGCTCTGCATATGGCTTTCTGTACTAGTACTTTTATTTTATATTTTAATTTGGAGAATAAAATGTGACATATTTGCACCCCCCCCCCCCTTACCCATTAAAAGCGGTCCCTCTAAAAACTACCAGATCTAGAAAAAAGTTGAAGAAGATGTTCATAACGTTTATTTTCTGCAGGCAAAACAAAACTTGGCCCTAATTTCGCCGTGGAATTAGCCCTATTTTTTACAGCATAGCAATTATGTGTGCAAATTCAAGGGAGAGGCGTCAACAAGGGGAAAGAAGTTTTCTTGCAGGAATAGGAAAACATTATTTTAAGCAACTTGAAGAATACCTAGAAAATGTAAATCCGCCCGCGGTTTTATGCAACACAAACAATAAGTGACTAAAAACTAAGGTTTCATAAGGTACTACTATACAACTGGAGGATTTATAATGTGTCACAAACCAGAGTTTTTAACTTACTGTCTTCGGACGCACCCAAACTTAGCAATGAAACTCGTTTCAGTAGTTGAAAAGTCGGGGACTCATTTGTTAAAAGCAATGATATTTTCGGTTTGTTATTTTTTGGAGAAAAGCGTAAGGTAAGGTTGAACGCCTCAAATAGCATGTGCTGTTGCTATACAATGCAAAGAGTGCGGAGTAATCTCAACCTTTTTGCTAGACGTCATGCATAATTCATTAATTTGTTTTCAAATCGCTGTTACCACAAAAATTTAAGTTCACTCGCGCCACACAAAAGTGTTTATTAAACCAAATGTTGTACATCAGTAAGGTCAATTGTTATGGAATTAAAATGTGGAAGTTTCCGGCCAAAAATAATTAACAGTCAAAACTTTGCTATTTGCTTGAATAACATAGATTAAATTTGAGTTTTTGCGAACCTTGCGCCATTAATAGGTGTGGCTAAACGATCATGGGTGATTGGCTATTCAGTAATTCAATTTTTTTTTAAATTGTAGCGGTGACAGGCCTATCTTATATTTATAAGTAAGCAAATAAATCCTTGTACTTTGTTGCTGGTCAATATAATAACAACAATTACTCTGCTAATAGAACTTATTACCGTTTATATGATTAATACATATTCAATTTTACTATGATTTGTACTGAATATAACTACAGCATAAGAAACTTCTTTGGAAAATTGTAAAGTCTCAAATTTAACACAAAACGTGCTTACAATTAATGTGTAGTGGCAAAATTATGCAAAAATATAGTTGGATAGAGCAACCAACTGTTTGCGCAGTTTTATACGTATTCATCAGGAGATTAATTCCTTACTTTGGCATTGTCATCGCATTGTTTTCACTTTCAATTGACCCTTCCATCTTCCAACTACTTAGATTCCTTCCAAGAAAAACAGTAAAAGCTGAAAGTGCCAGACCCTGAACAAGGTTTCGTTTTTAAGAATTTTATTCAGGAAGTTTGCTTTATTGAAAATGCCACATATGATTTGATTGAAACCATAAGAAATTGTAACTTAGGGCTAAAAATGGAAATCTGTGCAGCTATATTTGGGACTGAGCACGCCCGGAGCTCCTGGCTGTTGAGAAAAGTGTGCTTTGTTTATCGTATTGTTAGCATAGCTCCTAGCACCGATGCATCCTGACTTACTGGGAATCGTAAGGTAGCAGGTACCACCGTTGTCGCCGACTATGACGTAACCGTAGAATCTCGTTAGAAAGCTGGAGTAGTCATAAAAATCACCATAAACAGGGTCGCTACCGATTTGATAAAAGTAGTATATAAGAGGATAAGTGTAAACAATGTTGACAGTTCCTTCGTAACTGGGTTCGGTAAAGATGGCTATGGTACATGCACTTCCGTCCGAAGACTTGCCAATGTACTGGAAAGATCTGATGGGTAAAACAAGATTGAAGCAGCGCTCTCCTGTAATGCCAGCTTGGGAGTCCAGATACAGTTGATAGTCGGAAGCAAGATAGAAAAACCAACTGAACAACAAACGTAAGCATTGATGATTTGGCTTTATGAAATATAAAATTTTTAATATAACACTAAACTACGGCGGCAAATTTCTAGAAACTAATATTTCTGTTTAAATTACATTACTCGAACTATGACTTATTTTAATTTATTACTTTGTGATTTTGTCAGTAAAGGTATAGTTATTGCTTTGAGTTTAGCATAAACGGACTCATGAGTTGTCATGCGTGCAAACCATAGCTCAATATAATTGCTAATTTAAATGCTATTATCCAATTTACATGAGTGATTTTTAAGATTTAAATTTTTCAAAATAGTGGTATTATGCTGCTACTTTTATGTAAAGTTGGGCAAAATAGAACTATATAGCGAGAAACCTCATTGAGATATGTACGGACAAAAGTTAGCCCCAAAATTTTCGTTATTCAGTTAGTTAACACACTAAAACTTATGGGGTTGAAACTTTTTTTTGTCGTGCTAGCAGCGTTTTTGAATTATTAAGATGCTAGACAGAATAGACCCTATTATACTATTTTTTTTTTAAATACTTACGCTCCACGGACGCATCCCGATTTAGGAGTAAAGAGCAATTGAGTGGTGGATACGTCGTGGACTGATTCGGTAAAAGTAATTTTACTTCCAGTTTGTGAACTACCGGAATATATCGTGAGGTAGGGTGGAGTAGCTGCAACAGCAAGTATTGCAACAATTTGGAAACAAAGAGTGCCAAATAAATTAAAAATATCTGGAAACCTTTTGTGTTTAATCAAATTGTAATCTCAAAAGTTAATAAAAAAATTTGCAACATGATTTTATAGCTATTAAACACGAGGAAACGTTACAGGTTACTGGCGTCATAATTTATTGGAACTGTCAATGCCTATTTTAACCGAGATCGCCAACAAAAGGATCCATTAACGTCAAGGATTGAATTTAAATCCCTTTTATTGTAAATTTATTAAAATCCTGGGATTCTTGGCTAAAAACTCCTAACAATTGCAAAAAAGTAAGATCATTATTCTAGTATCATAATTAACCACATTTACACAATTATTGTGAAGTTAAATTTTCGATGTTGCAGCATGTGACCGAGATTATTGCTTTTGCTGCAGGATTCTTGCTAACAGAAGTCGACCAAATTTCCTGTCTAATATTTTATCGCAAGTATCTTGCAATAAATTTTATCAAATTAGAAATAATAATAAATCAAACACTAATTACAATTTATTTGATTTGTACTAAAGCGTGTTCAGAGGTTACCAGACTTATAACCTTTAAAAACAATAATTAAAAAATCTCGTCAATTCTACTCTGATCTAATCCAATTTTAAAATTAAGCAACATAAAATAACGTGAACGTCTTTCAATCTTGTGTCTATTTTGGCAAAACCAATATGTTAGCAATATAAGTTGCTAGAGAGTATATGCAATTGTGCTTAAAATGTATTTTAAAAATGATAATCTTTTTAGATTTCTGATTAGTTTAAAATTGGGAGTTTAAACAATATTTTATTTTTTAGGGCAACAAAAAACTCAAAAACCGAGCAACAAGAAATTGACTATGTAGAATATAGAAACGGAAATTTTATTTTGGTGGGAATCTACCAGCCAGAATTAAGACGTATTGCTTATTAAATCTATGAATTTATTAATTTGCCTAAACAAAAAAAAACATAATAATTTAAAATGAATAAAATAGATGTTTAAAATTTACTGTAATTAGGTTTAAGATAAAATAAACATAACATTCAAATGAGTATAAAATGTTCTTATCACAGCAGAAGAATAAAATATTGACAAATAATTCAATATTCATCGGAGAATAAAATTCTCCGATGAATTTGACAGTTAAGTAATTACAGAAATTTAATAAAAAGTGTATTTAATCAAGTAAATTGGTCATATCTAAAGAAAGCTTGTAACAAAGTTTTTGTTTTACGTTCTGTGTCCCAGATATGAAATGAAAGGTTTAGTGATTTTTATCCTCAAGCAATAGGCCCTGCGGATTGTACGAATACTTTTATTTATTCAATATTTTTGCTTTAGAACTACAAGATGTGACATATTTACCACCCCTCTCCGTATTTAAAGTGGTCCAACTATATTTCAAAGCTTGACTCGTGCAAATTCAAGGGAAATGCGTAAACAAACGGATACAGAAAAAGTAAAAGCTTATTTTAGCAACTTTTTAAAAATATTTAGAAAATTTTCCTCCATACGACTGTTTTGTTCTGCCCCGCCAATTAGTGAGTAAAATTATGGTTTCATAAGTTACAACTATACAACTGGAGGATTTCTAATGTGTCCAAAACCATAGTCAATAAGTTTTAACTTACAGTCCTCGGACTCAGCCAGACTTGACAATGAAACTCTTTTCAGTATTTTAAAATTCGGGGACTCAATCGTGTGATTTTTTGGAAAAATGAGTAAGGTAACGTCAAATAGTTCCAATGACATGTGCTGTTATGGCTACGATGCAAAGTGTGCGTAGCCATCTCAACTTTTTCGTTATACTTCATGCATTATGCATTATTTTGCTGTTACAACAAAAATTTTAAGTTCACTTGCGTCACACAAATGTATTCACTAACCAAATGCTGTACTTTAGTAATGGAAAATGTTGGGATTTCATGCTAAAAATATCTAACAACGCCAAAAGTTTACCATCTGCTTTAAAGTGCCATAGACTAAATTTGAATTTTTGCAATTCTTGTGCCATTGGTAGGAGGCGATAAACTTTCTTGGCTGATTAGGTATTTTGTAAATTCAAATATTTTTTGTAAAAATTTTAGCGGTCGCAGGCCACATTCTATAATACATTTATGTATATCAAATAAATGATTCCAGTTTGTTGTTACAAATAAATAAGTTATCAATTATTCTACTAACAGAAGTTATTACTATTTATTTGATAAATATATTTAATTTTACTCTATATATTTATACTAATTGTAGCTACACAATACGGAAAAAGTCATTTTGAAAATTTAATATAGCCTAATAGCCCAAGACGGCTAGGACCTTTGTCCTAGCTTGGGTAGGTGCCGAGATCGAATCTCGGCAGCCGCACAACAAAGTGAGTAGTGCAGTAGTGGTGAATGCAAGCGTGCAGTAGTTGCGGTTGCGGAGGGTGTGCTTGAGCCGGTATGCGTAGCGCAGTGATCGGCCTTTGCCTGAGCAGAGGCTCCTCGGCGGTCAACCACATGATCATTGTTCAGAGCAGAAAGCTCTTTGCCTCTCATCCTCAGAACTTCCTCGTCAACTCACAGGCCGATACCATCCTCCTCCACTCACTCACACAAGAAATCATGTTGACCAGGTCAAATGTCAAATAGCATGAAAAAATACAGCCTAATAATATTTTAAAGTTAATCCAAAGATACTTTTATATAAAATATATCCACTTATTCAAGATATTTAGTGGTAACATTGTGTCGATGAGTGTTCGATAAATCAAACTAAACTGTTTCAGCAGTTTTGCTTGTATTCATCGGTCCAAGAATTGTATGAAGGAAACTTTTTGCTTTATTAAAAATGCCACTTAACAAAGATGTAATTTTGCCAAGAATAAAACCATTAACTATATTTGTGCTTAATTATTACATTTTTTTTTACATGTATTTAGTGATTTGTAATGAACTAAGCTATTGTGGCGCTACAGATAAAAACTGAAAACAGTAGAAACTGTAGATTACAGCTAAAAATGGAAATTTGAGCAGCTGAGCAATTCTTGAGCAATGTTTCCGCCTGGAGGCTTTGGCTCTGTAGCAAAGTGTGCTTTGTTTATTGTGTTGGTAGCAGAGGTCCGAGCACCGATGCATCCCGACAAACTGGGTATCGTTAAGTAGCATTTATTATTTGGCAGTTCGTTCCCGACTACGGCGTAACCCCAGAAATCTGTTATGTAGTCGGAGAAGTCAAAAGAATTTCCGTCAGCGGTTAACGGGAAATAGGAGGTAATAGGAAAGTTTTGAACAATGTTGACAGTCCCGTTGTAACTGGGTTCGGTAAAAATGGCTACGGTGCATGCACTTCCGTCCGTAGGTTGACCAATATACTGAAAAGACCAGATGGGTAAAACAAGGTTAAAGCAGACTTCTGCTGTAATGCCAGCGTAGGAGCTCAGATACAGTTGATAGTTGGATAGAAGATAAAAGAACCATCTGCATAACAATAAAAACAAAGGTAAGCATTGATGATTTGACTTTATAGAATATAAAGTTTTATGTTCAACTACACTACGTCGGCAAATTCATAGAAGAAAATCTTGCTATACAGACTACTAGCTTCACCGTGCCGCTTCGCGGCACTCTTTTGTTAGCAGCTTCCCACAGTAACAATATTCCCGCCGTCACTATAAGTGAAAACCCCAAAAATCTGGAGAGTTAACCGTGGTGCAATCCGTTCTAGCTAAACATAATTGGTATTTGCTATATATTGCTATAATTTTGCTTTTTAATTATTAATGCTAAGAACTGAAACGCATTGGTAGTTATTAAGTAACTAAGTTTTTACGAAATAGTGGTTAATTTAGTAGATGGTTTAGTATTCCAATTTTCATGGGATGTTGAGTAAATTAGAACAATATAACAAGAAACCTCGTTGAGGTGCTTACTGACAAGAGATAACCCCCTTTTCGTCCTGCAATTAGTTAGTGTTACTGTAAAAATTATATTTTTTTTCACATCTGTAGCGTATTTGAAATATTGATTTAATAGGCAGTAGAGACTAGACCAAACTATACTATTTTCTAAAACAATTTCTAAAAACTTACGCTCCCCGGACGCATCCCGATTCAGGAATAAATTGTATTTGAGTGGTCGATACGTCGGTGACAGATTGGGTGAAAGTAATGCTACTTCCAGCTTGCCAACTCTCGGAATACAGCGTAAGGTAGGGTGCAATAGCTGCAATAGGACGTCCTGCAACGGCTAGGACACAAATGGTGCAAATCAAATTAAGCATAATTGGAAGCCTTTTTTGTTTAATAAAACTGAAGTACCTAAGTCAAAAATTAATAAAATTGATACATAGTATGACACAGTGTTTTATAGTTATTAAAGCACGAGAGCACGTCAGACGTTACCGGCATCATAAATCATAGGATCTGTCAAATTCTATTTAAATCGAAATCTAGAATGTCGTCAACAAAAGAATTCATTAAAGTCAAGGATTGAATTTAAATCACCCCTATTGTAATTTAACTAAAAAGCTGGGAATCCTGGCAAAAAATTCCTAACAATTATGGAAAAATAAAATTATCGTTTCAGCATCATAATTAACTACATCTACTGAAGTATTGTGACGTTCAATTTTCTGCAAAGTTACAGCATGTGACGGATATGAATGGATTTGCTGTTGGATCCTCGTTAACTGGAGTGGACAAAATGGTTTGCTTACAATCTTATTGCTACTAGTATTCTGCACGACTTACTCGTTCAAGCCGTAAATATTTTTCAATTAAATCACGCAATTAAATTAATAAAACAGAGTTGGCGGTCGTGGTTGGCGGTCGTGGTTGGTAGTTGGCGGTGAGTGGCGGGACTAATGTCAAAGATATCATTTTATGACAACATTGAAAATGAACCCTACAAAATTTGTTCCTCATATATAGGGGGATAACATTTGTTTAGAGTACTTTTGACTGTGGCCAACAATGACCCCCAAACTAACCCCTTGACTCGGTAATGACCTCTTGACCTCGAACTGACCTTTCAAGGTAAAACTTTACTTTTGCATGAAGCAAAAAGTCACAATAATTTAAATGACCCCATAACCCCCCTTGACCCGGAAATCACCCCTTTACTCGGAAATGACCCCTTGACCCGGAAATTGTCCCTTGACCTCGAACTGACCTTTCAAGGTCAAACGTTACTTTTGCATAAAACTAAAAGTTATGATTATTTAAATGACCCTATAGCCCCCCTTGACCCGGAAATGACCCCTTGATTTGGGATTGACCACTTGACACGGAAATGACCCCTTGACCTCTAAACCACAGACAGATTCTCAATTAGTTAATTAGTATTATCAATTAACAACGAGTTTGATTGCAATTAGAGGTTCTTAATTATTCTGAAGCCAACTATGAATTCCTAATGGTCTTAAAAACCATTTTCAATTTTGGTAATTGTGATTATTTATTAAAAAATTAGCATTTTAAAATTTTGCTTTGACCCGGTTACCGGTTGACATGAGTGTACATGCCTTCAAGTTTATAAGCTTGAGTTTTTAAACTGAGTTATGCATCCTAAAAGAACTCAGAAGTATACTCTGTCTTAGGCCGGGTTTCTTTGTTAGTTACATGAGAACAGTAAGTCAACAAGCAAATACCTTTGATAAAAAAATTAAGAAATTAAATTAAGATAAGAGTGACCATTGACTTCATTTCAATTGGTATCGGTCGGTCAAATACTAAAGACTGGAGGAAATGGACGTTTGTTTTCATATGCCTTCCGGCATCCTCCGTTAGGCACAAATAAACAGAAACAAAGGATAATTACAGCAAAATGCCAAATGCGTTGCAGGCAAAAGATGTTTGTAGTAAATAGTATTTGAGGCGATATTGATTTTGTATTTTTGTGATTTCAATATGGTTTATAAAGTGGGTCATCGTAATACATTATTTTTACGTACTATATAGAATATATGTTGGAAGCATATAGTTTATTCTATTTTAAATTTTGTTTTAAAACTATTAACTGCTTGCATTTTTTCAACATTGATTATAAGTTCTAAATTGAGTTGGTTGGCCAACGAACCCCACTCACTGACACTAGCATAAGCATGGTGACCAGGCACCTGCGGAGCTAAGCGATAACATAAATTGTAAAAAACAAGATTAATATCCACAATGTTATGTTATAAACAATTTCAGACAATCCCCACATTTAGTTCATTAAGCCTGGTAAAGTGAACTTAAAAAGCAAAAATTGTCATTGCAACTAATAACGCAAATATATTATATTTTCTAACTGTATCAATTTAATGCGAAATACGCTGTGCTTTTTATTTCTAAAACAAAACATGGACAAGCCTGTATGAGTGCTTTTGACACACTTACTTGCATATTGTCACCTAAAGCACGAGAAAAATAGCAAAGTAGCGAAGTTTGACTGTGCATCGCATTGTGCATATAAATAAAAAAACAAAGCAACTAATTATATTAAGACGCGTTACTTTTCACACGTTGCAAAATTTAATAACTTTTTTTTTAGAATAATTTTAAAATATTAAAATTAAATTACTGAAAATAATTGTAGCAATCTATTCTGTGCGTGGAACAAAACCAGTAAATGTTAAAAGCAGAAGAGAATTTCATGCTTTGCACTTAAAAAGTTCGTAAAACTCCGCTCTAAACTTACTTCTTAACAGCACATATATAGGGAAATTCACTGCAGAGTTCAATGTATACATGAGGTCCGACAAGTGATTAACATTCCAAATATGGCAAAACAGAAATATCACCGTTACCAGGAAGCAACTTGTTGTAATTGACCCCGAAAGATGTGCTCTTGCTCTTCTTGCACGTATAACATTCATAGCAATGTGAATATTACAGTAAGTGATAAGAATTAGTGGTAATGCATCATCCATAATTAAATGGAAAACCACGTCCATTCTGTAGTAGACCGTTTCGCCAGAATTAGTTCCAAAAAATCCTTCTTCCGGTCCAAGCCTCGTGCCCCAGTTGTAATATCCAAACAAGAAGTAAGCACTCTGTCGTGCTATTGGGAACAGCAAGGAATATATAAATGTGGTCAAAACAAACGATAACGTTTTTCTTCGGGTGCATAGTCGTCGCGCCTTTAAAGGATAACAAACGGCTAAATATCGCTCCAAACTCACGACAGTTAGTAGTAGCACTGAAGCTCTATGACCTTAAAGCAGTTTTGTAGTGTTTAAATTATTGCTCAACACATTTTCATGCTTTACAAATTTATTCCAACAAAATTTATCGATTTTTGGAGTCTTTGTTCTTTTATTTAAATGCAAAGTTTATTCCGAAAACAGATAAGATTCCCATTTTATACCCTGTATGTGTTAAAACCCATTGCATCAGCCTACCAAACCAGAAAAAAAAATTAAAAATTGTTTGGAATAGGTCGGACTGAATATCTTCCCAGTTTGTGAACAATAAAGCTTCCGCACTTTATACAAGTGTTGCGAGAAGAAGTAGAGAGTCTACAATGATAAGGTTGAGCAGAATTATGTCAATTGACGCCTATGGTTTTCTGCGAGTGAAGATAATAAATGTGTTTCCAATTAAGCCGAGCATGGCAATTACAACTCTTGTGAGTAAAATTACGACACGAAATGGGGAATATTCCGTTTCATGCTCCTTGAAACTTGTTTAATTCCAGTCAATTGTACTAAAATTAGCTTGACCAACTGTCACATTTAGCATGTTGAACAGTCAATGAGATGGTGAAACTCATGTGTGATGTGATGTGTGATGGAGTTTTGACAACTAACGTTTGGCATCTTGCTAGGAAAACCTTTAATGAAAAAAATTGTAATCTAATTAAATTTAATTTTCCTACATCCCAAGAGTTTAACCGTCAAACTAAATCGAGGAATGAGAAATGAATGACTATTAATTATTAGTTAAAATTTGAGATGGGCGTTTCCGTTTTCTTGAGGAAACGGAAACAGAAACGAAACGGGTAATCTGGAAACGGAAACGAAACGAAAATTTTTCTTGGAAACGGAAACAAAACGAACACGAAACAAAACGGAAACGGTAGAAAGTTTCATCTGTGCGGTACAGTGAGCACATGGATTCAAACTTTTGTGCACATTGTACATGAAACGTCAAATAAACCGTTGCAAACGCACGTAACCAGTAGCGTCTTGTACTCAATAAGAAATGGGGGTCATTTAAGGGGTCATAGAGATGAAGGAGAAAGGGTGTGGAGTATTTTTGGGCCTTGAAAACATCATAACTTTCAGCATCGTGCTTAACTAGCAAAAATCCGAAAAATCCGATTTTTCGAATTTGGGGGGTCATTAGGGGGTCATTACTACAAGGATAAAGGGTCTGGGGTCACTTGTGTCCTCGAAATAATAATAACTTTTCTTTTCATGCAAAACTAACAACAAGGGGTCATTTGGGGGGTTGTTGCTGTGGCCCATCTTCGAACTTGGCCTCACCCTTGACCCCTTCTACCTATAGCTGAAAACAGATTTGAAAAAAAGTTAACCCTTCGAGAGTTATCCCGCAACCAGGCGGACGGACAGAACATTCCCATTGTGGCGTCACTCGCCACTTTACCCCTTAATTGAGCCTTGCCCCTTAAGTGACGCTCAAGCGTCACTCATGTCCCAGACCCTGTCACCCCACGCCGCCCTGTGTCCACTCTTGGGACCAGAGGCAGGTAGCCCTTGCCCCTCCCCTTGTCACATTTCCCATGCCGCACAAGAGCCATTGCCATTTCCCCGTGTTTGGCCACGAGGGAGAAGACACAGCAGAAGAGGAACCAGTCACGTCCCAGGCTCTGCCGCCTCCACATCTCCATGGAAGCCTCTTCCCCTACGCATCCTACCGGAAGTCACCGCTGCGCCTCCGCCCACTCAAGCAGCCTTCGCCAGTCGTGCGACCCTTTGACCCTTTGTACATGAGTACCCCCTCCCCTCTAGTACATTGTATAAGTGCCCTCCTAAAGGGCTCCCGTCTCCAGAAGCCACTCCAGGAGGACACCTAGCCGTATCACATTTATAATTCTCAATTATTATTTGCTCATTTTTGGCACTCATTAAAAGTGCCACATTGTCCCTAATGTACGGCCATTGTCTTTTCATTTATTTATCGTAGCGGCTCAAACCGCTACACCATAAAGCAGCTGGACGCTACTTAATAAACGATAGTTCTAATCCTTAATTACAAAATGATAGTAAATCATCCATTAGAAATGAAATTTATTATTTCAATTAACATTTCGCTAAAATTTTAACCATAAAAATTGTATTAAATTAAAAAATAATTTAATAACGTAATTTTTTTTTATGCAGCGCTGCCTTCAAAGCGTTTACTTGTCATAATAATCATTATTATGCAATTATTGCAACTAAAGCGTGTTCATGTTTTTTCCTTTATCCAATTTTTTTTTCGAAATTAGCCAATTTTGTAGTGGAAAAGGTATATTTTTAGAAATTTTTCAACAAAATCAATGAATACGAGTAAAAAAAAGACAGTTATTTCAAATTATTTATGAAGCAAAATGCGCTACAAATAACTTCAACAATAATTTCTTCAAAAAATTTTACCTTTTTCCTCCCGATTTCCACGAATTAATTAAAAAAAATCCATACCGTTTAACCAGTTTCCTTCAAAAAGGAAACGGTCGTTTCCAAATTGGAAACGGAAACAAAACGGAAACGGATTTTTATTTTGTTTAAAAAAGAAATTGGAAACGGCATCGGAAACAAAACGGAAAAGGTCTTCATTTTGTCTCTGGAAACGAAAGGTGTCCATCCCATAAGTCACCATAAGTCTTGTGTGGCCCTGGAAACACATCTTATGTTAATCAGCAATATGCTTATTTAAACAATTCTATTTAATTTTGTGACAAATTAATTACAGTGTATCTATTGCTAAACTAACTACCTTGCGTTCTATTGTTGAACATTACATTGTAATCTACGTTTCAAAAGTAAATTCCAAATTCTAATAAAAATTATAAGTCTAGCATGATATATTGATAGCAAAATAATATAATTTGGAGTTTGGGTTTATAACTCAAAATCTTGCAGGCAGAAACAGCCCGCGACGTAATGTACTTATTTGAATCCGCGTTGTAGTGTTGGAGTTACTAAGATTTTTGTCACAGGCATATACAGTATAATGTACAGAACATTAGATACTAGAGACCTAAAATTCGACTTATTCTTGAACGTATCAGCTTCTGAGAATACAAATTAGCCCGTTCCAGCATAGAATAATTTTCAATTTTAAATGGCTGGATTGGATAAGTGAAGGTCTATTTTAATTGCAAATATTTACTTGCTCAAAGTAAGTGGAGCAACTATTTTGCGAAATATAAATCCTAACCTGTAGTTTATAAAAGTGATAGGATTTAAAATTGAAAAATGTGTACCTAGTTTGGTTATGTATGTTGTATAATGTGTAATGTATGTATAATGTTGTATGTATAAAGTATGGTTGCAATTTCGCAACTGTACAAGGTTTACCAGCAATCATCAAATCTAACTGAACGAACTGTATGCATAGTCAGGTTAATGGAACGCTAAACTTTCCAAATCAATGACCAGATACATCGATATTTGTTGGATCTGACATAAATAATATTTTAGAAATAATCGTTGGAATTTGGTTCATTTTGACTAAAAATATTCTTCATAATTGTGAAATTTGCGATTGGAATATGAAATTACAGCACAGATTAGTTCAGCTGTTGACTGACATGGAAATTGATTGCATTGCCGGTGACGTGTTTCCAAAGAAAATATATTGCCTAATTAAAACTAATTTGCCTGGACAAAACTTTTCTGTAATATCCAATCTTAAAATAGCTTTTACCGCAACTTGATTTATGAAATTTTGATTTTTAAATTGCCTTTCCTTTTACTAACTAGCCAACTAACAAACTAATTGACTCCTAACTAAGTAATTGATGTTGAAAAATATTAATGAGTTATTATATTAATTACAATTCACATAATTAAATATTTTTCTGTATCTCCTACGAGTAGTGAAGCTGTTGACTGAGGTTGTTAAATTTATAGGACTTGTTTGCATTGATGGATTTTTGTTTTCTTAAGGGAAATATGCCCAATTAAAACTAATTTGACTGCCCAAAGCTTTCCTCTACCATTCTATCTTAAAATAGTTTTTTTTACCTCGATTTGATATATAGAAATTCGATTCCTAAATTGCCTTAACAACTTTCCTGTTACTAAATAGCGAACTAACAAACTAATTAACTCAACTAATTAATGTTGAAAATTATTAATGACTTTTTATACTAAATTCAATCTACATAATTAACTATTTTTCTGTATCCCCAACTCTAAAAATGCTTGAATAGGGAGTGCGGAATAAGCATTAAATCCAACAATTGGAAAAGCCTTTTTTTTTTTTGTAAGAACTGATAGCGGTACTTTGAATTCGATTACCGCGCTAAACGTTAAAAATAAAAAAGTGGTAGAAAAAACGTAGAAAATACGTGCTTTGCTATTACTAAATATGAATGAAAGTCACTTTGAATTGGAATTATTTAGATTGGAATTTAGATGTAAATAGTGTGAGTTGGTGGTGCAGTAGAAAAAAGTAGCTAATTTAATAAGTATTGACATCCAACTTAATAGGTATTGACGCCTATCGAATTAACAAACATGTTACTGTAGACATAGAAACTAGATTCCCCAACTTAGTTTTGAGCTTATTGATTTATTGATTTTTGCTGACATACTGTAACGCACGAACCTGGCCAACTGTGTAGCTGGGCGAGAAGTAATAGTGGAGTGGAAGTGAGTCTTTTTTAACCGGTACGGACACAAAGCAGATGGGGAAAAGTACGGCAGAAAAAAATGGCAAATATTAAAATTTTGAACTTAATACGTACGAGTCGGAACCGTCGTCTTTATGAAATAAATCGATAAATTTATTTTTCAAAACAACTTGTTGATTACTTCGTCAATCATACATTCTCTTGACGATTGGACCATCTAATAAAAGGAGATACAAAAAAGCTAAACAGTACAAGGAGCTAAAACAAAAAATTACCTAAAATAATTTATAGTAATAATTAATAGTAATAAGTTGGGTCAACAATTTTCCTGTTAATAATAAATAATCAACTAAAAAACTAATTAAGTTTTACTAACTAATTGATGTTGTAAAACATTAATATGCTTGTCATTAGAATTAATTTTAATCAACATAATTAAACATCTCTACAACTCTAAAAATCGCTGAAATAATTCCGTAAATGAATATTTTTTTCCTTGACATTTTCACTAACAATGGAATGACACTAAAGGGAAACCTCAGATCTCAACCATGTTTACAAATGTTGTACATGCAACATATGTAAGTACTTCAACACCAATATTAGCTGCTGTGACGGCTGCGCATGCGCCGTAGAAAAATTTGGTTGTCTTGAATTTTGAGGTTTTTCTAATGGAGTTTGCGACAAACAATCTCTGAAAAAATTCAAAATATTAGGTTGCTTTAAATAGGTTAGCTTTAACTACACGCTACTTTATTTTTGAAAATTGTAATAATTGTTCCTCAATTATGAAGTAGCGTTAGCTACTTTATGTTTTCACTTTGCCTGTCTATCAGTCAAATTCCGTGGAATATCTCAGTATTTACACTCAAATCTGTTTGCGGATTTGATTTCCTTGATGTATTCTCAAATTCAATTTTATTTATACTGGGTTCAAAGATATAGCTTTATAACAACATAAAAAATAATCCCTAGAAAAGTTTTTCCTCTTATGAAGGTGAATAACATTTGTAAAGGACACTTTTCTCTGTGGCTCCCTAAAATCAATCCCAAATCACGAAAATGACATTTCATGGTCAATCAATATGTGTAATAACATTTTTATGTGGTTACAAAGCCTCAAGGGCTCCATTCACGCCCAAAACAAATCCTTGACCTCAAAATGACCTTTTCTCTTTAGAAAAAAGTAATCGTAGATGAGATTCGCTCGGAAAACTCCATGAGAAAAACCTCAAAATTCAAGACAATCAGATTTTTCTACGGCGCATGCGCGCATCACAGCAGCTAATATTGGTGTTAAAGTAGTTACATATGTTGCATGTACAACATATGAAAACATGGTGCAGATTTGAGGTTTCTCTTTAGTGTCATTCCATTGTAACTGTTCGTCAACATGTAGAGACGGTGGGTTCCAGACATGGTGGGGAGGCGGGTGGCTGCGATCAAGGGGTTGGTAAGAAGCCTTGAGGAGTGAAACGGTAGGGCTTTCTGCTATAGGACACACGGGCTAGGGCCCTACCACTACTCCGCCTTTGGCAAGAGATAGGAACAACCGTCTTACGCACACAGACCCCAGTTCACCCTCCGCAACTGCAACCCCAAGTCACACTCACCCCAACTGCCCCACCTGACATCCAACTCCCCATTCGGGCAAGGAAAGTGGGAAACTTTTTGTAAAAACCCACTTCCATTTTGGCGACACCGGGACTCGAACCCGTGTCCTTCCATGGCTAGAACTCAAGGTTCTAACCACTCGCCCTTCGAGGGTTGGACGTAAATAAATAAAAAAGTAAAACTATAAAGTAAATAATAGTCAACCGGCTTCTTTCTAGCTTATTGTAAATCTCTACGTCAATTTTTGAACAAGACATACAGATGCTTACTTCACGCAAATTATTTTAACCACATTTGTGACTTTATTGCAAGCAGTTGACTTTTGACTATTCAGCAGTTTTAAGTGGACAATAAATTAATAATAAATAATTTAATGATTTAGTATATATATATATATATGTATAATGTTTACCCCAATATAAATACATAAATACCTACCTCTTGCATTTAACAAGCTTGTAAAACTCTGCCCTGAACTTTCTACCCATCAGCACGTAAATAGGAAAATTAACTGCAGAGTTCAAAGTGTACATTAATTCCAACCAGGTAGAGACATACTCCTCAGGTAAGGTATACAAAACGTCATTCAGTTCGTACACTACATTCCACATATTGCAAAAGAAAAATACCATAGATACAAGTAAGCAACTCTTCGTAATCGACCTGCTTTCTGCGGCTTGAGACAAAAGATTTGATCTTGCTCGTTGTGCCCGTTTAATGTTTATAGCAATATAAATATTAGTGTAAGTGATAAGGATTACTGGCAACACGAAATGCAGAATTTGTGGTACTACCAACTCAAGTACTATGTAAACTATTTTTCCTGCATTTGTTCCCAAAAGGCCTTCTTCAAGTCCTAATCTATGGCGCCAGCCGTGATATCCGAAAAGGAAGTAAGCGCCTAGTGTACCCATTTCCCAAAATAGAGAATACATAAATGTTGCGGAAACTACCGATATCGCGTTTCTTCGGGTGCACAGCCGTCGCACCTTTAAAGGATAGCAAACCGCAATATATCGCTCCAAACTCACGATAGTTAATAGTAGCACTGACGACAATTGACCTTAACAGTTTTGCAATGATTAGGACATTGATAAATTTTTAAGTTCGCATAGTTAAAAGTTATTTGAAATCGATCGATTTATGGATTGTTTTTAGTTCTTATTTTTTAGTTTATATTTGTTTAGCTATAATTTATAGTTGTTTAGTTGTTTTGTTTTGCTGTTTATTTAAAAAACAGATACGTTTCTTTTTAGCACACTTTGTATATGCTGCATTTATGTTATATGCTTACCAATCCAGAAACCACTGCTACAAATTACATTCAATAGAATTGGTCCACTTTCTTGCAATATTGTTGACAATAAGAATTCCGCATCAATTGCAAGAATTGAGAGAAGAAGCAGTGAGTCCGCAATGGCTAGGTTGAGTAGAATTATTTCAATTGACGCCTTGCGTTTCCTCCGAGTGAAAATAATAATACTAAATGTGTTCCCAATTAAACCGAAGATGGTAATTACAACTTCTGTGATGACAATTGCGACATAAAATGGGTTAATTTCAGTTTCGGTTCCCTCATAACTTGTGGTATTCGAGTCAATTGTACTAAAATTATTCTGAACATCTGTGATGTTGTACATGGTGAACTGGTAAAGAAAGGGTGAAGCTTACGAGTGAGGAATTATTGCTCACAATTAGCGATTGGCATCTCTCTTGGCAGGAAAACTTATCTAATTAAAAATAGTTTCAATGCAGATTATTATAAGTTTCCTGTATACGCAACACTGAACATTAGAATGAAACCTTGGAATACGTAATTAACTAATTAATTATGTGGAAAACATTTTTGTTTTAAATAACACGTTCTTGACCCCACTGTGTTTGATTATTCCTTAGCCTTAACATTTTTTCTGTTTACTAACTAACCAACTATCAAACTAATGCACTTCTGACTAACTAATTAATGTTGAACAACAGTAATTAATGAGGCATTGATAATAGTTTCAATCCACATAATTAGACTTTTATGTGTACCTCCAACAGTAAAAAATGAATAAATAGAAGGGCGGAATCAGCAATTAACTTCACGACAAACAATGGTAGAAAAGCCTTATTTTTTATCGGTACTAGATGAAGTACTTGCAATTGATTATTATGCTAAAAATTTAGTATGAAAAAATTGTTTTTTAGAAAAAAGTGGTGTGAGAAATGTAGGAATTATGTGCTTTTGTATTACTTGAGCTGCAAATAGAATTAAATTCAACGCAAAATTGACTTTGAATCGGAATTATTATGCACATTGTACAAGTTTATAATATACCTATAAGTGTTGTGAGTTGCGTTACTCTAGAACTTCTTCAAATTTGTGGAGCAGGAAAGTATTGATGTCCCTTAATCAGAGAATTTGAAAACGAATTAGAGGCTAAAAGTTTTCAAAAATGCGCCAAGCGCGAATGAAACGAAGGCCTACAACGACTTTTTAATGCGCCAAAAATAGTTCTGCTTTGCTAAATTTGCTACAAAATTGAAAAAAGGTACTATTGAAGCTTGCCAACTAAGAAATTTTGTCAAATCATCGCTCTTTTAAACAATTTATACATCAAATGAGCCTTGTGAATGTTAAAAATGTGTTTGGGATATGTTTTTTTTTTTCCGCAATTTTATATTTTGCAGCTTTCGCTTGTAATCTAAACATCAGGTTTTAATGACTTGGTGCATTGTACAAACCAGAAGATCCTTCCAAGGTCTTACCGGTTAACAGCACTAAATTAATTATTGTAAATGAATATTTCTAAAAATAGTCAACTTTAGTTCTCATTGAATTTAAATAAATCAATGAAATAATAATAAAATTAATAAATACTAAAATAAAATGAATAAAAAGTATTTTACCTAAATGTCTAAAACCAAGCGCTAAGATCTTGCAAAAACCTATTTCAATAAAAAACAAATGTATTTGGATAATTTAGAATATTTGATTTTCATTATGCCTTTTCTCCTCTACGCCTAATAACGTGTCCCCTGATTTACTATAAATAAGTGCAATTTAAAAAAAAATTTAGGGGACTGTATAGAACTCAAGAAAGTTAAATTTAAAATTATTATTTGCTCACACTGTTTAGAATGCCGAAAATTATTTAGCAATACGATTTGTATTGTACAATTTTGACCATCAAGAATTCGCACACGTGACAGCAATGGTGATGTTAATTAAAATTAATTTGACTACACATAACGTATTTTAATCTAATCTTAAAATAGTTTCATAGGTGAAATTTTATGCTTAAATTGGTTTAACAAATTTTCTGATTACCAACTAAAAAAACAATTTACTACTGACTCTTAATGTTGCAAAACATTAATTAGCAGGTCATTAAAGTTAATTTCAATCTACATAAGACCCTAGACTCGAAGTCCGAGGGGTTAGGACCCTTGTCCTAGCTTGGGTAGGCGCCGAGATCGAATCTCGGCAGCCGCACAAAAAAAGTGAATGGTGTGGTAGTGGTGAGTGGAATCCTCGACAGTTGCGGTTGTGGAGGGTACTTGAGCCGGTATGCGAAAAACAGGGTTCGGCCTCTGCCTAAGCAGATGCCTCTCGGTGGTTAAACCCACGTTCTCTGTTCAGCAGAAAGCTTTCAGCCTCATTCCCCACAAACTTCCTAGTCAACTCACGGGCCGAGACCACCCTCCCTCACGCACTAGCACAAGGAATCATCTTGACCAGGCCATAGGCAAATGTCAAATAGCATAAAAAATTCAATCTACATAAATAAACATTTTCCAGTACCCCCTGATTTAAAAAAAATGCTTTAGGAAGCGTGAAAGAATCAATTAACTTGAATACCATCAATGGGAGAATACCATCAATTTTTTTGGAGAGCCGTTTACATTACTTTTCATTTAATTACTGCTCTAATTGTTGGGTTTAAAATGAAAAATGGTATAAGACAAACACGGGAACATGCTTTTGTATTACTTGTGATATAATTAGTATTAACATTTCGATAAAATGACTTTAAATCGTAATTAATTTGCACACTTCGAAATCTCGTAATTTAAGTTAATATACCGGCCAAGGCCTTGCAGACCAAGTTAATATACCGTTAATTACAATCGAAAATAGATAACTCAAGCTTAAATAAATTTTGTACAATGGATCTATTGACTTTTGCTGATCTACCATATTATAATGCACATTGCAACATTGAAATAAATTAAATAGATAGATAAAGTGATTAAGTAATAAATTATCAATTTGTACCGTTGGTCAACATGATATACAGATGCGCATTTCTCGTAAAGTTTAACCTCATTTCCTACTAAATTGCAAACATTTGTTAATTTAACAATTTTAATTGGACAATAGTAAATAATTCAGTAATTAAGTATACCTATGTACCACAATGTTATTATATAATTACCTATGCTTTGCATATAAGAAGCATGCAAAACTCCGCCCTATGCCTGCTTCCCAGCAGCACGTAAATGGAAAAATTAACCGCAGAATTCAATGTAAACATGAAGTTCAAAAACAATTCTACATAATGCACATGCACAATATTCACAATTTCATTCAGTTCGTACACTAAAATGGAAATATGGCAAAGGAAGTATACAGCTGTTACCGTTGAGACGCGTTCGTGTTCATAAGCGTCACAGACGCTAACTTCCAGCACAATTTCAGCACAATGTGCACGAGGGAAACTCTCTCAAGTTTTCCCTCAATTTCCCAACACATGTACTTCCGCAGCACACTTTAGCCGCAGCACATTTTGAGGCAGAGAAGACCACGGCAGTTGGCTCCCGGCATCCCTTTGGACATCACTCTCCAGGATTCTCCAGGATTTCCGTCAACTCCCTTTAACTTTAATTACAATTAAATTTAGTCGTAGAAGTTAATTACAATTAGTAATTCCCCTACCGCCTCTCCACACTACTCCACTAGACTACCACATCATTTAAACTAAGGGTTTGGTATCCTCATATCATTACAATTCTCTATACTATTAAAATTGTGTCAAATTGTATTTCGCTGAAGAATTGCGCTGCGCTTCATTTCCGGTCGCTTAACGGCCTATTCATACGTACGCCGTGGGCTTCAAGAGGCTCGTTTTTCCTCTTAATTCGGCTCACACCGTTAAGCAACTCTTTGTGATCGACATGCTCTCTGCGACTTGGGACGAAAGGTGTGATCTAGCTTGTTGTGCCCGTTTAACATGCATAGCAATATAGATATTACAGTAAATAATAAAGATCAATTGTAGCACAAAATTTAGAACTAGTGTTAACCAAACGTCCAGTACTATGTAAACCGTTGTGCCTGCATTTGTCCCCAAAAGACCTTCCTTAGGTCCAAACCTCGCAAACCTCGCAAAGTAATGTCCAAAAAAAGTAAGCGGCATTTGTAACTAGTTCCCACACTACGCAATACGTATATGTGGCCAAAACTAACAATACCGCATTTCTTCGGGTGCGTAGTCGTAGCACCTTTAAGGGATAGCAAACGGCAATATATCGCTCCAAACTCACGACAGTTAGTAGGAGCACTGAAGTTATATGACCTATAAGCAGTTTTGTAGTGTTTAGATTATTACTCAACAGATTTTTATAGTTAATATCTTCAGTAGTGAGGGAGTGGGGTGTTAGGCGTAAAGAATCGTGTGTTAAACCGATATGAGAAAAACCCCTTTTTTCCACCCACCCGACAAGAAATTTTTTCTCGAGCCGACCCCCGAGAGCCGATCCCTCAAAACGCATCTAACTAAACCCTTGCTAAGCCTAACCCAACATCTAAACCCAACGTAACTAAAAATAATTAATTATCTTAAACACACCAAACTGGACCATATGACATTTTAATTAACCCAGCACTGGAGTATATGGGACATTCATATAAGTAATCTATATCTCATGTACATGCATTGAATATGCTAATTAGTGAACAATCAATGACTTGTATGAGCAATGACCTTCTTGACAAGTGACCTCAATTCTAAGCCACGCCTAATTGGTCCATATGACTTGTTAATTA
>JAQFYP010000448.1:0-23194 GCA_034694865.1 Bilobella braunerae | reverse complement strand
CAGGAGTGGCTTGCGCCAGGAGTGGCACAAGTGCCAGGATTGGCACAGAGCCAGGAGTGGCTCTTCCCTTAAGGCTCCCCCATCCCTCTCCCCGGCCATAGGCCCTAAACATTGTTAGGCCCCTAAAGGGCTCAGGATTATCTAGGCCGTCGGCCATATGGTTAGTTTTAGCCCCAAAGGGCTTTAGGCTAAAGGTCAAGGGTCAAATAAACCCAGTTCAGGGCCAAAGAGCCCCTTTAAGTATCCGTTCTCCCCCTTTATTCATTGGTTAAGGCCTGGACAGTGGAGGTCACTGCCCAACCCTTACAACATTCAGCGTCAGATTCAAAATTTCGAAACGCAATAGAGTCATATTAGCATTTTCAAGATTTTCTGGTCTTGGCGTGTGACTTTTCGTGTGACTAACAAGGTCATTTGCAGATGACCTTTGACCTCTCACAACCATCATTTCATTGAAGCGTTATCGAGTTTGCAATTAGTTTTCAGGCCAATTGCAGATTCTAGAACTTTTGTTCTAAAAAATCGCTGTAGTAAATTGAAAAGCGGTTTTGACCTAACAGTTTGCGCAGAACTCCAATGACCTTCTTGCAGTACGTTGCAGCAAAGCTGAAAAATCTTCTCAAGTTCGACCGTTGTTGGGACCGATACGTCGTCAAAATGGAGTTCGACGAGGCGATTACGAAAAAGCGCTTTTTTGACCGCCGTGGAGTCAGGGTAGATTCTGTGTCGTGAAGAGCATGAACCGTGGACGCGCCGCTGCGGTCTGGCCCGTTTTCGTAATGAACAAATATCGGTTGTCATCCAGGAATCGATTCAGCGCTTACCTTTGACGGAGCGAGGTTGAGTTCCTCCAAAATGATCCACTCCCAACGGCGCATGGCGTTACCCAAATTAATGCTCAGAATGCTTGTTTGAAATTTTATTTTAGAAATACAGAACAGAACACGCGTATTTTTTTTGTATTTAGAAAATCTAACATCCGACATTTACAAAAACCTTCGTTCTAAAAATTATCGAGCAATCAAAATAGTTTTTCGAATAAATGGACTACCATAGACGAAACTGAATCTATACGCTGAGGGCTACGAGTGTGACTAATTAAATGCTGAATGACATGTAGTCTAAATAATTTACTAATTGATCTTGGAAGCATTTAAGTTGCTTAATGTTTTATTGATTTTTAAATGCAGTTAGTTAATTAATTAAAGTAACAATTAGCATAATTAGCTCCTCCGGAATCTTCGGTTTGACATTTCCCTATGCAATCCAGCTTCTGCCCTGGACTTCCACCGGCTTTCCAGAAGTTGGACACGGTTTCGATTGATTCAAAATCGCTTTGAGTTCAAATTTTTCAAATATGTCCAAATTTTAAAAAAATTAGAACAAAACTTAAAAACTTAAAATTAACTTTGAAGAAAGCGACTATAGATTTTTTTTTAGAAATTTAATTGATGTAATTTTTGTAATTTTATTTGATGAATAAAACTAAAAAGAAATTGCATAAATTTGTACAGTAAAGTTTATTTTTCATTTTTTTTTCATTTTGGTCCATTTGTTCGAACAATTAAAAACAGTTCTTTGATTGGTCGGAAAAACTCCTTGATCTTAACGGGTTTGTACTATGAGATCGAACGGTGAAAAACACATTAAACAAGCATTATCAAATTAAATTCGAAACGTTCCTTTCTCATTTTTATTTAAAAAAAATAGCTTTCGAAAAAAAATTCTAAACAATTTAAACACCTAAAATCTATTCAAAGGTGTTGGCGTACTGAACGAAAGGCATTACCATTGCATGAAAGCCACCAACGGCGTGGAGTTCAAACATTGTTTTTTTTTTTAATTTTGAAAATTAGCGTTTTGAAAAATAAAATTTCAAAAAAATTTCAAATTCATTTTCTTGGCGTGATGTGACCTGCCGTCTTCTACCCCTCGATACTTTACAACTTTTGAAAATTCAAACCTCAAATTCAAACACGTTTCTAATTCTAAACGTAAATTTTCAAAAAAAAAAAGCAATTAAATTTCAAAAATCTTATTATTGCAACTGCACTCTCTTTTCATTCCACTATATAGAATCTAAAATTGTTCCACAGGACTTGTTTCAAAACTAAATTTTGCCAATTAAAAAAAAATAGTCAAAATTTCAAACTCAAAACTTTTTAAACAAAATCTAAAAAAAAAACAAGGACGGTAAGGGAAATCGTTGTTTGAACACTGCCTAAACATAATGCCAAGAAATGGTCGTTAAATTGAAAAAAAAAATGTTGCTTCAAATTTTCAACCCGACATTCAAATTCAAAAAAAAAGAATACTCAAGGTTGTTTTAAATTAAGAAAATTGAAAATCTCAGAAACCATCTGAAACGAAATAAAAACTAGAACGAACGACTTTAGAAATACGTCTTCCTACACCACTCAGCATTTGATTTATTTTTTACAAACCTTTTTTTAACAAAATTCAATTTAAAAAAAAAAATCTTAAATTTGCATTTCAAAAATAGTTCCAGAGACAAAACCTATCTCCGTTTGAACAGTGTTTTTTTTTTAGAAAATAATAAGCTTTTAGAACAAATTTTCAAAGTAATAATTTTCAAAAATTCTGCGTTAGTGTAGCTTAATCATTCTTTAGAAATCACACGGCATTTAATTGATTCGGTAGGGATTCCAGCCAATTTTTTTTTAAATCGCAATAGTTAGACCTTTCATTTGAACATTTTTTTTAAGACAAACCCTTTCTTAACCCTATGTAAAGCTACATGTATCTAGAATCTATAACACCGCAAGTTGGTCTAATGGCTCTCATGACAGAGCACTTTAAAAAATGCACATGGCATGACCCAAAAGTGCCCATTTCCCCTTCCGTGATGGCCCAACGGTAACAGGCTTTTAGTCCGGTCACTAACAACGAATTCACTTTCTCTAGGAATTCCAGGAATGCACTTTCCAGGAAAGATCCTGGAGAAACCTCCTGGAGTCTGTACCTTTTTTTTTACAGAGCTCAAAGGTCAAACTTCAATTCACCACATCATCTCCCAAAACAAATGGATCGCTTGGAAATGATGACCGAAGTTTACTTTGCCACAAATGTTTTGCCCTCCACAAAATCAACACTTTTGTTCTAAATTTTTTTTTTAAACTTAAAAAAATTTCTTACCTGTTTGAAACCACCCATGCAGAAGCTCAATGGTGTCCATTTCTAGGCTCACGGTCATGACCTGTCAACTGTGACACTTGACAAGGACATCTTATTTGACTTGGTCGGTTCAACCTATTTTTTGGAAAATATTTTCAAAATTTATTTAGAAAACGTCTGAGAAACAACACCACCTTTCTTTAAACTTCCTGATGTGAATTCTCGACGCTGAAATTTCATGGTCGATAAATCTCCAAACTTCGGAAAATTGTTGGAACGAAACCTGAAAATTCAAGTCAAGCGATTCTATTTTTCAAAATTTTAATTAAAACTTTCAATTCTTAAATTCAGCGATTTCCAGCGCTTTACATCTTTCTTTCCAAAGTTTCTACCAGGGTTCATTGTGCCAACCAGGCAACTTGTCATGCGCAACAGCAAGCGAATGCAGGCGTTACGTTTCTCCCAAAAAAAAGTTTTCTAAAATGAAACAAAACAGTTTTCTAAAACAAACTTTGAAAAATCTACCGACGCGACGACGAGGCATTTCAAAATGCCCCATTGAATGGAAGTCACTATCGGCGTGGAAGTCAAACATTCAAATTTTGAAAAACAAAAACCGGGATCGTTTCTAAAGTTGGAACACATTTAAAAAAACTCAAATGCAGAATTTTTTTAGTTAAATAAATATTAGTCAACCTTAGTTAAACTTAAATTTTTGGTAATTAGCCTAGACTCAAACTAAAATAAGAAAGATACCCAACTAAAGCCCTTTGAGAGAATGTAGACGATTTTATTATTTTTTTTTGTGAACGGCATGTCGGCATGTATAAGCGGCACTGCAATAACTAAATTTCAAAATTTCAACTCTTAGTTTTTTAAAAACATAATCTACTAAAATAAACCGAGGAAGTAGAAACAGTAGTGAAAATTGTTGATTGAACAATGCCTCAAAAATACTATGATAAAAAAAAATGTGAGTACATTGCACAGAGAAAACTGTTTAAAAAATATATAAATTTTCAAAACTACTTTTGAAAAATGCTGTTGCTTAGCGTTCTAAATTTAAAAAACTCATCTGGGCACCAATTGACACACGAACATAACTACGAGAGATAGAACAACGACCTGAGAAATACATCTTAAAAATCACACAGCACTTAATTGCTTCAAAAGCCCTCTTTAAAACATGATTCAAATTTTAAAAAATTAGTTGTCTAAATTTAGAAAATCGAATTAATTTCGACTACTAAACTACCGAAATGCCAGAAGAGACAGAACGTGCAAATGAGTGATTTTAGAATCACACGGCGTTTAATTCAAGGCTAGAGCGGAGCCACAATAAATTTCAGCCATTTTTTTTCCTAAAAAATCCTCACTCGGGAACTTCTATTTGAACAGTGTGTTTTTTTTAGAAAACCTTTTTTAAAAAACCTTTTTTGTAAGATTTTTTTTAACAACTTGACAAGGGATGCCTGGCTTGGTTGGCCTTCCCTGTTAGAAAAAACTTAAACAGATTTGAAAGTTAAAAAATTTTATAGAAAGTTTAAAATTTTGAAAACGTAAATAACTTATATCTACTGTATCCAGCTCATTTCTGTCGCTGCACTGCAATTTTTTTAATACATACTGATTTTTAAATTATTAACCTTGTCAATTCTACAAAACGAATTTTTTTTAAACTGCACTTTAACCTTCTTTAAAAACAATTTTTTTGACAAAATTACTTATTACTATTTTTAAACAAAGATTTTAAACCGCTGCCTAAAAACATAAAACAAAACTATAAGATTTCAAAAATACGATTGCTGACTTTGATTAAAAAATTTTCGGCAAATAAAAATTAAAAAAAAAATTAGAATAGAAACCACCACACTTTTAAAATAAAGTATTTGTGATAATGAGACCTAAGTTTTTGAAAAAGTACGAGTGATGACTCTGGTTTAAAATTGTCCGGCAAACTTATTTTAGTATTAATGAAAACGTTTGTAATTGTTCAATTTTGAAAAACATTTTTTAAACAGGATTTTTAAAAACCAGCAAAATTGGCATCTACGCTGGATGCCCAGGGCATCGCTAAGTACTTCTACAAGGAAAGAAGCAGCGCTGAATCCGCATCTGGATAACTTTTTTGAGCCAATCGCTGCAGCGATCCGTTTCTGCAGTGAAACTAACTTGATGTCAGATTATAGCCAAGTTTTACCGCAGCTCAGTAGCGATTATTTCAAATCAGACCCTTCAGGTTGGAATCAAAGCCAACGGCGTGGAGTTCAATTGTTTCTTAGATTTTGAAAATTAGCATTTTGAAAAATGAAATTTTGAAAAGGTTTTGAAAATATGAATGTTTTTAAATTCATATTTTTTGCGTCAAGTGACCTGCCGTCTTCTGCCCCTCGAAAGTTTACAACTTTTGAAAATTGATTTAATCAAACCGAAAATTAAAACACGTTCAAATCTTGTTTTAGATTGTAGATTTAAAAAAAAAACTAAATTTACCCAATGATCTGACCTCTCGTGACCTCTGACTTTTAGGATTTTACTCGGCATTACTTAAACCGTGATCTAAAGTCAATCTCCGCTCAAAAATCTATTCCCTACTTTCAAAAAATTCAAAAACCGTTTCAACTTCCCTGTGTTCACAATCTTGTTCTAAACATGACTTTAAAACAACTAAATTTTAGTTTTAAATTTTTGAAACGGGCAACCAACGCAAAACGGTTCTTATTTCTCATTTCCCCAAATTGAATTCAAGATTGTTCCACATGGTGTTTTCAAAATCCAATTCTTCTAATTTTTAATTTCGAAACCACAATCTTTTTAGAGCAACTTCTTGAAAAAAATATTTTAAATGGAAATTATTTTAAACTCTTTTTCAAAAAATAAATTGAAACCTAAATCTCCAAATTATGATTTTTTATTTACATCTTCCAAATGATTTCAAACAGGTCAAACGCCTCCCAGAAAATCGCTTCCTTCGCTGTGCATGTGACAGCTGACAGCGAAGGAGCGCTGATTGTACAAGTACGATTCGCTCGTCTTCCCGCCCCCGGGTTCACCGGCCAATAGGATTGCCTCTTTGAATCCGAGCAAACAACCAATCAGAACGCCGCATTTGAAGGGTCCAGACAATGTGTCGGTTTTCCTTCAAATCGCTGCCGAGCTTTGACTCAATTAAAGCGTGAACTCGCTTTTGACCTCAACTAAAAAATTTCAAGAAATGTTCATAATCCAGCGTCGAATTTAAAAAATTCAAACGCAATGCGGGCTAATTTTCAATTTTCCCTAGTATTTCGACTCAAGTTTAGTCGCTGATTTACCGTTCCAACTTGCTTGTGTTCACATTCTTGTTCTAAAACATGACTTTAAAACAACTGTTTTAATTTTTTGATATAGGCAACCCACAAAACTACTCTTATTTCCCATTTCCCCTAATTGAATCTAAAATGGTTCAACATGGCGTTTTAAAAATCCAATTCTACTAATTTTTAATTTAGAAGAAACCATTTTCAGAGCAACTTCTTAAAAAGATGTTAAAATGAAAATTATTAAAAAAAATAAATTGAAACCTAAATCTCCAAAATATGATTTTTATTTTTTACATTTTCCAAATAATTTCCAACAGGGCGCAGTTCTCCCAGAAAGTCGCTGCCTTCGCTGCTTCGCTGACAGCGAAGGAGCGCTGATTGCACAAGTGCGGCTGAGTTGAACGGAACGATACACTCGTCTTCCCGCCCCCGGGTTCACCGACCAAAAGGATTTTAATCAGAGCGAACAACCAATCAGAACGCCGCATTTGAAGGGTCCAGACAATGTGTCGGATTTCCTTCAAATCGCTGCCGAGCTTTGACTCGATTAAAGCGTGAACTCGCTTTTGACCTCAACTGAAAAATTTCAAGAAATGTTCAAAAACCAGCGTCGAATTTAAAAAATTCAAACACAATGCCAATGCGGGCTAAAAATTCTATTTTCAAAAAGTTAACATTTTGTCAAGTGCAGAAATAAGGGCAATTGCAGCGTGACCTTTGACCTCCCGCAATCATTAATTGACACATCCAAATAATGGGCTTCAAATGGGCTAGTATTTCGGCTCAAGTTCAATCACTGATTTGCACATTTTTGTTCTAAAAATCGGTTTTAGTTTTATAATTTGTAATTGTGAAAAGCGCTTTTGAAGTTCAGTTGGCACAGGACTCCATTAATCCTCTTGCAGCGGAATGTTGCAGCGATGATTCCAACGTTGGGATTCCACGTTCGAATTGGAATTCAATGAAACGATTTCGAAAAGCGCGCGAAAGCCCTTTTCGACCGCCGTAGAGTCCCTTTGGATTCTGCGCCGTGAAGAGCTGCTGGATGCGCTGGAACTGCCGGTTGTAATCCAGGAGTCGATTCCGCGCTTCCAGCACCTCCGACAGAACCAGATAAAGTTCCGTTAATCGCTGCAGCGTGCTTCAGTCAAACTCATTTTTGCAACGCTTGTTCTTCCTGAAAGAGACCTGGAAGTTTCTTTGGACGGGCTTCTTTATTAGTTTATTTATACACGGCATTTACCTACCTTAACACCTGAACTAGAATAATTTCAATTAATTAATGAGGCAATTATAGTTAATATAGTTTTAACATGATTGTCAATTAACTAAATCTTGTACAATAACTTTTGAAAGAAAAAAGTTGAAGTTTTTTAAGCGCTGCAAAAGTACTCCGCATTCACTCGGAGAAAATTGAGTTGCGTTCCTATAATTTAAACCGACTTCCTGTCTCGCTTGTGTAATATTTTAAAAAATTCAAATCAATTTTAAAAACACACATTTTCTTAATTAAATACATAATTAATCAACATAGTTAAATTTAAGTATCTAGTAATTGGTCAAATAAAAACAAAAATTAGGAAAGTTTTTTTTTTAAATCGAATTTTCAAAAAAAACAGGTTAAACAAGCTATTGCAGCTAAATCCAAATTTGCTTAATTTTGAAGCAAACCTAACCAAACTAATCACGTTTCACCCGACAGAATCCATATTGTTTTAAACGGCGGATTTCAACCCCTAATTTCATCATAATTTTTTTTTATTTCAAACTCATATGTTTTAGAACAAAATCTAAAACAAAAACGCAACTCAACGTTTCGAAAATTGTTGTTTGAACAGTACCTAAAAATACGATGTCAAAAAAAAAACTGTTCTTACATTGCACAAAAAAAATGTTTTTTTAAAAAAAATCATATTTCAAAGCAACGTTCAAATTTTCTAAAAACATTTCACACAACTAAAAATAGAGTGAACGGGAGTTCACACATAAACGACCTTCAAAATGCGTTTTTCTAAATCATAAAGGCATTTCATTTACTTCAAGACCTTTTTGTTTAATTTTCGAACAAGATTCAAATTTAAAAAAAAATTCTAGAAACTCGAAAGCAAAGGAAATTCATTTTCGAAGCAGGGCTTGCTAAACTGTTGTTATTATTTTTTTTTAGAAAAATGCGATGCTTTGGTTAAAAATTGTTTGGTAAACTGGTACGCACTGTTTAAAAAAAATCACTTATTGTTCGAAAAATGTTTAATCATTTTTTTAAACAAGATGTTTTTAAGGTAAGGCATCAAGGGTTAGTACCCGCTTTTGAAGCGAAAGTCGATGTCAAAAGTCTGAATCTCCAACTGGATAACTATTTTGGGCCAATCGCTGCATCGATCCGTCTCCACAACAAAACTAACATGTTGTCAGATTATAGCCACTCTGTCCGCAGCGCAACAGCGATTTCAAATGAAACCCTTTTCACTTATTTCGACACAGCGTCCGAGGTTTCGCTCGTTAGCGGTGTCTTGAATGCTTCAAGATTCTGAAGCGCTGGACACAACGCTTTGAGACATCGTGACGCTGCTTTCAAATAAAGTAACAAATCCGCGTGACGGCCGCTGGCAGCGACATAATTCCCTTCCAGTGCACTGTTGACAAACTGCGTCCAAGAGCGCTGATCTCAAATTGTTTCAGCGACTCTCTGTCCACAAACGCTGCTCATCAAGTTGGGCTCCACAATTGCTGCAATACTTTGAGACAAAGACATCTTCACCAAATTTAGGACAATTTATCTACAAAAAATATTCATAAAGATGTTGTTGTTTTTTTCAAAGATTTTAGGATATTCAAGTTAATTTTTCTAAAACTAAAAACTTATAAAACAAAAATATGCAATGATTAAACGTCATCGATGAAAAATTATAAAGAAAAAGCTTCTTATGAATACTGTATTTACAGATTATATATTTTCTTATTTAACTACGTCCAAAGCAAAAGTGTTGAATTTCTGGTGCAGACTAATTTCCAGCACTGAAATTTTTCCAGACGAAAATCGAGGTGAAAAGGGCCTCAAACTCAAACTTATTAGTTAGTTAGTGCTCGAGCTCGAAATGCAATGGCGAACTGAACAAAAGGCATTTTACGGTGCTCTATAGCATGGAAGTCACCAACGGCGTAGAATTCAAACATTTTTTTAGATTTGGAAAATTTGGATTTTGAAATATTTTGAAATAATTTGTAAAATTTTTCAATTTTTTTATGCACTGCAAAAGTACACCGCTTTCACTCAGAGGAAATCAAGCTAATTTCCGATAACTTTAACGATTTCCTGCTTCGTCTGTGTAAAATAAATATCCAAGAAATTAAAAAAAACATTTTTTAAAATTAAATACAAAATAATCCACATTGGTTACACTTAAATATCTGATTAGCCAAATTAAAATTAAGAAAAACAGTTCGAAGAAAATCGAAGTCAAAATTTCGGAAGAACTACAGCTTCCCGATAAAAAATGGTGTGTGAACGGTATGTAATTAACAGTAATCATTAATTAATTACTTAAAAAACGTTTAAAAATCGGTTGTTCCAAAAACTATTCAGACTTGCGATTACTGCTCAATGTCACAAAACTGAGAATTAGGATAACGACTTTATGATTGCGTCTTCCATAATTCACCATTTAATAGCTTCCAACGCTTAAAAAACATATTTAAAAAATATCCGAATTTCAAAAAGGTACATGTTCTAAATTTAGAAAATCTTTCGAAAGTAACTGCAATTTCATCTAAAAAAAAATGACGCAGACCTTGGAAATAAGGATTTAAAAACACGGCATTTAACTGGTTTCAAAAGTAGAGTAGGGCAAGGATTGGCTTCCAGCCACTTTTGATGACTTGTTTGAATGGTGTTATTTTTTAAAAGGCTTTTTTTTAATCCCGAGTTTTTTTAAATTTAGCTTCTCCTTTAAACACAATCTAAATCCAAAAGATCTAATATTATATAGTTAGATTAATAATTCGCTTTTGCAAAACGGTCGGCGAGAGTTTTCAAAAAATGCAATCCAAACTCGTCGATTTAAAAATGAATTTAGACATTTTTTTAAACAAGATGTTTTTTTAAACAAAGTTAGCCAAATTGACATTCTGCCCATTTCAAGGCAGATCGTGAGGGCCTCAAGGGTTAGTTGAAGCGAAAGTAGATTCAGCGCTGAATCTTCAAATGGAACCCCTGTTTGTGCAAATTGCTGCAGATCCATGGCCACACCGAAACTTCACTGTGGGCACGACACCGTTCCCAACGGTTTCGACTCTGAAAACCATTGTCAAATTCTATTTGAGATGAAGCTTCGAGACACCGGGACGCTGTTTTGAAATTAATTAGCATATCAAGTGCGTTTTTTTTAAATGAAAGCTAAACGGCAGAATACTGAACGCAGAATTGAGAATGATTGTTTTTTTTAAAGTTTTTTTTTTTAGATATTGAAAAAGAAAACTTTTTCTAACTCGAGACAAGCACCGTGCGTTACCGCCGCTGACAGTGACATTTTCAAATACCCTTCCATCGCAGTTGATGAACTGCGTAAAATGGTGAAAGCTAAAAAAAAACAGAACCCGAAATTGAATTTCGATAAAAAATTTTAAACAGAAAACACTGAAAACAAAACGATTTTCCTTAATTTAAAAAAAAATTGCTACTTTAATTTCAGCGAAATCCATGAACAATCAAAAACGTGATTTAATTGACAATATTACCTCTCGTGACCTCTGACCTTTAAGAATTATAATAGAACGAACTGTCAAAGAACTCTAAATCATAAAGCCCCATTTTTCCAAACTTTCGCTCAAAAACCTTAATTCCTGCTCAAATGCTCTAAAAGCAAAAATTCAATCCTGTTCTAAAACATGACTTTTCAAAAAATGATCTTTTATAATTTATAAGCAAACACGTCACAATGAGATATACTCCTAGTCAAAACTGTTTTCCTTGCGCATTACACCCAATAGAATCCAAAATTGTTCCAAACGATAGCTTTAAAAAACAAACTTTTACAAAAATTAAAAAATCAAACACAGTTTCTGTAACTCGATTTTAAGAACGAATCCTGAAAAAAGGAAGAAACCCAAGTACACTAACGCAAATTTTTGTTTGAACAGTGTCTAAAATAACGCTGTTTAAAATAAAACGTGTTTGAAATTTTCAACACAACATTCACATTAAAAACAAAGAACGCCGAAAGTTTGTTCTAAATTCAGAACTTACAAAGCGTCAAAGTTGCCGAATCATCTGGTGTCGATACTGCAGTCATCGGACCGAACTAGAATGTGCCAAATAGACCTTAAAAACGAGCATTTTAAATTCAAACGGCATTTAACTGTTAAAGAAGAACCATACCACAGTGATTCTTATTAGCCAATTTTTTTTAGAAAACACTTTTTGGAATATTTTTTTTTTAGAAAAAAATTTATTTCCTGTTTTGACTGTAGTTTTTTATAGAATTTCTTTTTTAATTTGAAAATGAGAAGCTCCTGCTATCCCAACATCTTTTATTTTAGGATTTTTAAAAACCCATAATAATATTTACAAAAAAACTATAATTCTTACAAAGATACCATTGAGGAATTTTGATAAAAAATTATTCGGCAAACTTGTTACTATTATTGTTAAAAAAACTTCTATTAAAGAAAATAAATCTCTTAATTATTTATCAAAAATATTTAGGTAAATAATTAATAACTATATGAGCAAATTTAGTTAAATAATTGAAGTTGAAATTAACATTCAGACGCTGGCAGCGATGGACACAGAATTGTTTTCAATTATTCTAAAATTTCCTCTGATTGGTCAGAAAAAGTGCTACACAGCTCAACGGTCATCATTTTTCGAATAAAAAAATCTAAACAATTTAAAATTTATTGCTTCATTAGATTTATCAAAATCAGCGCATCAAAGGAGTCAACCAGTGATTTTGAAAATTCGTATTTTGAAAAATGCTGGAATCATTTTGTAAAATTCGAAATTAAAAAAAGTGAATTTTTATAAAAGCAGCAAATGTATGGTGCATTATGCATTTGGAGCTAATTGAGCTGCGTTCAAATGTTCAAGGAATTTAAAAACAGACAATTTTTCAAATTAAATTAACATTAATCAACATTAGTTAAACTTAAATATCTGAAAATTAGCCACATTAAAACAAAACTTAAACAAAACAAAAACAAAAAATTTCATTTATTAAAAAAAAAATTATACTCACAACTCTATAACTTAAGACCTTCTGAAGAAGTGTGAAGAATTCTACTGCATTTTTTGTGAACGGCGTGTATCAGTTGCACTGTAATAATTAACTAACTAATTAATTATTTATAGTAATTAAGCAAAGTTTAAAAAACATCTTCATCTTGATTAATAAAAAATGTAACTTGTTTTAGCGTTAGCTACTTAATGTTTTTGCCTGATCCGTGCGTCCGTCAGCATTTAATAATCTAGCTTTTAATTAATAACCAATTTAGCCGCTAATTAATTGCCTAATTAGGTAATTTAATTTTAGAGATTAAATTAATAGATTTGAGATTTTTTTTTACTATTAATTTGAGAGTAAACTTACTTATACTTAAATGAAACTTTTGGTCACACCAGAGCTTGGCCCATCCGCATATGAGGAGGAATATGCTAAAGAGTCACTTGACCTCTCGTGATCGCTGACCTTCTAAAGGTCAATTTCCAAAATTAGGAATTGCTCTACATCACTGCTACTTTCATTGACAGGTGTGTCACCGTTTAAAATAAGACCCGCTACAACTACAACCGCTAAAAAATTTACAACTTTAAGAAAATTGCTTTATTACAACCAAAAATTCAAACGCGTTTCAACCTCCCTTTTTAACCTTGTTCAACCTAAAACGTGAATTTAAAAAAGCGCCTCTTTTAGAAATTTCAAAACAAACAGAACGCATGCTCATCAATGCAATCCCCACACAACTGTTCCTCACTCCGATTTCACTAATTAGAAACTGAAATTGTTCCAAAAATCAAATTTTACCAATTTAAAAATCAAGCAAAGTTTTTAAAATTCAAAACTCTTAATTTTTAAAACAAAATCTAAAACAAATCTATCTTCTAAAACCTGTCCCAAAAAACTGTCCTTACATTGAAAAACGCACAAACGTTGCTTCAAATTTTCAAACCAACATTCATAATTAAAAAGCAAAGTACTGAAATTTGTTCTAAATTTAGAAAATAAAACAATTCGCCACCATTTGACACTTAACTAAAAACAACTTCCTTAGAAAAGCGCCTTCTTATATCACTCGGCATTTAATTGCTTTTAAACTTTTTTTTTTCGAACAAGACTCGGATTCTAAAAGAAAAAGTCCCAATTTTTAAATTTGTTCAAACGTTGAACGCAGGTATCACAACTAAAATTTAATACAACGAACGTGGAATTTATTTTTTAAAAATCACATGAACGTAAGTTTTGCATTCAAAACTAGAGCAGCGCCTGTGGGAATTATAGCCACTTATTTAAAAAAAATACTTTTTGGAATGATATTTATTTGAACAGATATTTTTTTATGAAACTAGACCCACAAGTTGATGACTTGTTTGAATGGTTTTTTTTAGAAAAACGTTTTTAATGACTTTTTTAAATTCCGATCTTTTAAATGCAACTTTTACTTTAAGCAGAAAATAAAAACAAAAGAAATACTTTAGAGATGTCGATAAAACTGTATTTAAAATGCGATACACGACTGTAGTTAAAAATTTTCCGGCAAAGTAGTACGAACTATTTAAAAAAACGCTCCTGAATTGTTTTTGAAAATTTTGAAAACAATTTTTTTTAATCAATTTTTTAGGAATATTGTAAAAAAAAAGCTTGGAAACCTACATCATTTTTAGTCCATCTATACAAACAATTCATTTTAATAGTGTTTGAAGATTTTAAAATTGTTTAAAACTCAACGAACTTGTACCTGGAGATCAAAAGGCGAAAAACACACCAAACATCGTAAAATTAAATTTGAAATGATCCTTTTTCATTTCTTTCTATGTTAAAAAATATTCTAAACAATTTACACCTAAAATGTATTAAAGTCCAGTCAGAATTAGCCCATTTTTTGTTTAGATTTTGAAAATTTATATCATATCATATCCAAATCTAACAATCTACAAAATACAATCTACATTAACTTTGGTTATTACTTAATTATCCATTTACGCAGATGAAAGTAAAAATTAGCAAAGATTTTTGAAAAATTAAAAATCGAACTTTAAAAAAAAATTGGGATTATACAGACCATTTGCAACTTGAACCTTCTGAAGTGAGAACGATTTTATTGAATTTTTATGATACGTGTATCACACGCACTGCAAACTAACTATTTAATTATTAAAACAATTAACATTAAGAACATGCGCATGCGCAAACATGAATGCATGATGGTGCATGGATGCATGCACTGCATTCCCAAGGGGTTGGAAGTTGTCAAAGAAAAACTGTTCCGCTCAGAAGTGTCGGTCGGGCATCTTGAGTCGTTGATTCGGCTTAACGAAAAAAGCAAATCATTGTGATCTATCATTCTCTTCGTGCTTCAACAAATTCGATTCCACAAATGTTTCAAATAGCGCTAAATTTAAAAAAAAATTAAAAAATCAAACTCAATTTCTAAATTTCATACTCTTAACTTTTTTTTAAACAAAATCTAAAAACGCGAGGTTAGTAAAATCAAAAATACTATGATAGAAATTAAATTTTCAAAACCACGTTGTAATTTAAACAAAAACTATCATTTTCAACGTTCGAAATTTAGAAAGCCCATTTCGGCACCAATGCAATTGACACACGAACATAACTACAAGAGGTAGAACACCGACCTGAGAAATGCATCTTCTTAAGCTTTTCTTGGCTTCTTTTCTCTTAATCTCCAATCTTAAATGCCAGTCAATTAAATCGCAAGTTTATTTATTTTAAAGCGTATTTAAACCTAAGTTAAATAAATAAGTTAAAATTAAGTTAATGAGGCATTTGGATGCTAAATTATTGTACGTTTGAAATGATTTACATCATTGTAATGAGGAATCAAGATCAGAAATCATCAATAAATCAACACAATACAATTAATTAAGATGCTTTTTCAAACTTAATTAATTTAATATTAAACACTTGACCTCTCGTGATCTTTAAGAATTACATTCCCACGAAATCTAAAACCCGACTCTCCGCTCAATACTCCAATTACTGCTGAAATGCTCTTTTAAAACTAAAAATGAAATCTTGTTCTAAAACATGACTTTTCAAAAACTGCTCTTTTTAAAATTTTAAAGCAAACACAATACAATCAACTGCAAACTTCCCCGTAACTATTCAACACATGCGTTTTGTCCAGTTAGAATCCAGAATTTTTCCAAGCGGCGGCTTTCAAAACCCAATTTTATATAATTTAAAAATCGATTCCAATTTTTATTTTAAAACTCGTTTTTAGAACAAAATTTAAATAAAATGGCCCAAGCAAAAAACTGTCATTACATTGCAAAAAAAAAAGATGTTTAAAAAATTTTGTTTTGAAACAACATTTAAATTAAAAAATACTAAAAGATTGTTCTAATGTTAGAAAATTTAAAAACCCCTTCGACAACATTTGACACAAGAAAATAACTAAAAGAGTTAGAACATTGAACTTATTATTCGCGAACCACGGCATCTCATTACTTCAAGATTCTTAACTCTTTTTTTTTTAAATTTTGAACATGATTAAAATTTTAAAACAGGTCATTTCCTAAATTGAAAAGTTCATTGCGATACGAACAATGCCCTGAATCAACTGAATTTTAAAACGATGAGCTTTGAAAAGGAGTGTTTAAACAACACACGACATTTAAGTAGCTGCCAAAAATAGAGCAGAACTTATACTTTTTAGAAAACACTTTTGTTTTTAAAATTTTTGTAAAAAAAAAAAAAAAAAAAAAAAAAAAAAAAAAAAAAAAAATTTTTTATCGATTCCCAAGCCTTCAAAGTTTATAAAAATCCGCAAGTCGCCTGTCAAATGGTTCTCATAACGAAGCACTTAAATGCACGTGATGCGGCCGGTTTTTTTTTTAGAAAGTATTTTAAAAATTTGTATTTAACAAAATTCGATAAACAATTGCTACTTTTTAGTGTAGAATTTTCACTATTGCCTGCACGCGGCCAGAAATTAACTCCTATTTTTTTTTTTTAGAAAATACCATAGAAAATACCGAGAAATTTGAATAATAATTGAACAGCATCCTTGTTTTTAAAAAAAATGAAAACAAACTTTTAAGACAAAATTTTTTTTAAAACAAATTTACTGAACAATTAAGATGCTTTAGTCATAAATCAACATCAAGTATTGAATCAAATCAATATTCAAATTAATAATCGTCAATCAAACAATCCTCCAACAAATCAAAACAATACAATTACGATGCTTAATCATCAATCAATCCATGTTCAATCAAATCAATTACAATACAATTAACAACCTTTTCAATTACTAAGTTGAAAGTACATAATTAATTGGAATGTTTGAATGAACCTTTTTTTCAAAAAAAACTTGACTTTAAAAAATGCCTTTTTTTAAATTTTAAAACAAATTAGGTCACTGACATTGAGTTGGACAGGTCGTAACTATTCTCCTTACCTATGCGATCCAGTAGAATCGAAAATTGTTCCAACCGGCGGCTTATTAGATAACAAATTTTACCAACTTAAAAAATCAAACAGTTTCTAATTTTAAACACTATTCTTAGAACGAAATCTTAAAACAATACAAACCCAAGAAGTAATTTTCAAATCCTTAAAAATGCTCAAACTTTGCTCTAAATTTCAAAAATTTATATACGTTTCGGTTCCAAATCACGAAATACGACCATTCTTAGAAGAAATAGAATAACGACCTCACAAAATGCGTATTGCTACTTCACTCGGCATTTAATTGCTTCAAATTAAATTTTCCAAAATAAAAAATGAACAAATAAAAATAAACAAATACTTAACTTTTACTTTTTTTTTAATAAAGCAAATTTTCAACAAAATTGCGAATCTAACCCATTTTGCCACAAAGCCTTGGATATGAGTCCTTAAAAATCATACGGCATTCAATTGCGTCACATATACATTCAGAATTCATTTGAACGCTTTTTCTTAAAAAAAAAATCTTATTTGGAAGAATTTGAAAAAAAAAACAAATTAAAAAAAAAACCTTTAGAAAAAGGCCCCCGTAACCTACACTAACCGCAGCGAACCTTAATTAAACATTATGCAAACGATGTCAACATCAACAGAAACGTAAGATGACATCGGCGTATTTTCAGCGTCACTTGTCAGGGTCATAGGTCACAATCACTTGACCTCTCGTGACCTCTGACCATTTGGAATTGCTCTACATTACTTTTACGAACAACACACATCTCGTAACTTCCGCTCAAAATTCGAATTCTTGCTCAAATTCTAACCAAAAATTAAAATATTGTTTTAAAAAATTTTTTAAATACTTTATTTAAATTTTAAAACAAACAAGTCACAACGAGCACTGCTCAGAGAACTGTACGAATTTCGTGTTTTACCCAACAGAATCCAAATTGTTTCAAATGGCGCTTTCAAACCCTAATTTCACCAATTTCAAAATGAATTTGTATTTTTTTTAGTTTCGAACTCATATTTTTTTAGAACAAAATCTAAAATAAAAACGCAGCCAAGGATAGTTTTGAAAATTGTTGTTTGAACAGTGCCGAACGAATACGATGTCAGAACAAAAAAGAACTGTCCTTACATTGCACAGAAGCAAAAGGATTAAAGAACTATTAAAAAAAATCAATTTTCAAACCATCATTCATTTTTTAAAAACGAGTTTTACTTTCTAAATTTAGACAACAAAACATTTCAAACACCTAAGAACTAAACAACAAAAAGGTTGAAATGCGTCTTCCTAAATCATATACTTCAAGACCTTTTTTTAAATTTTGGAAAAAGATTTAAATTAAAAAAAAAAACCTCGTTCTCTAAAAATTGTAATACAAGGGGAATACATTTTGCGATGCTGTGGAAAGCTAAACTCTTTCTATTTTAAAATGTGATTGACAACTTTGGTTAAAAATTGTTCGGCAAACGCAATATTCATTAAAAAAAACTCGTAAATTGTTCAAAAAGATTCAAACAGGTTTTTAAAACAAGATTTGTTTAAAAACAAAGTTATCAAAGGCATCCTAACTAATTTCAAGGTAAATCGCAAGGCCTCAAGGGTTAGTAACCGCTTTTGATGCGAAAGTCGATGTAGCGCTGAATCTCCAACTGGAAAACTTTTTTTTAGCCAATCGCTGCAGCGATCCGTCTCCACAGCGAAACTCCCATGCTGTCAGATTATAGCCACTCCGCAGCGCAACAGCGATTTCAAATCAGACCCTTTTCACTTATTTCGGCATACAGCGTCTGAGGTTTCACTCTTCAGCGGTGTCTTGAGTGCTTCAATATTCTGAAGTGCTGGACACGACGCTTTGAGACGCCGTGACGCTGGTTTGAAATTAAGCGACAAATCCGCAGCGATTTTTTCAAAATAAGAGATTTTTTCTCCACAATCTTCTGTGCATGCTATTTGAAAGTAAACAAATTTGTTTTGGCTGTTGTGCTGCTGCGCTGCCAATTCATCGACACACGCACCGTGCACTGATATTTTAAAATTCCCTTCCAGTGCACTGTTGATGAATTGCGTCCAAGAGCGCTGATGTCGAATAATTTCAGTGATTGGCCAATTTGTTTCGTTTGAGCAAGGCCGGAATCATAATTTCAGCGATTCTCTGTCCACGAACGCTGCTCATCAAGTTGTGCTCCACAATTGCTGCAATATTTTGAGACAAACGGTTTGTCTTCCCGCCCTCTGTTTTACGGAACAATTTAATTGGCTCTCTGAATTTAAGCGAACTACCAATCAGAACGCAATATGTCGGATTTCAAATCGCTGCTAAACGTTAACTTAATTAGAACGCACACTCGCTTTTAGCCTCAAATTAAAAATCTAATTAAAAATGTTGAAAATTTAGCGTCGAACTTAAAAATTTCAAGGCACAATGCAGGCGCAAGTGCAATTTAGAGGTTGCCTTTAAAATAACTTTATCTTACGACAAAAATGAGGTCAACTACAGGTGACCTTTGACCTCTTACAACCATCAATTAATGAACACGTTAAAATAATTGACGATAAGCAGTTAGTAGTTTGATTCAAGTCCAATCGCTGATTTACACATTTTTGTTCTAAAAATCGTTTTAGTTTTATAAGAGTAATGTGAAAAGCACTTTCGACCTGCGCACAACTCCCATATTATTCTTTCAGTACAACTGCGGAAGCTGCAGCGGTCATTGAGGATCGTTTCGAAAATGACCGATGAAGCGTTTTTCGAAAAGCGCGCGAAAGCACTTTTCAACAACCGTAGAGTCCTAGTAGAGTCTAGGTTGCACAGAGCAGAAACCGTTGATGCGCCGCCACGGTCTGCTCGGTATACAACTGCCAGTTGTCATCCAGGTGTCCATTCAGCGCTTCCAGCACCTTCGACGGAACCGGACTAAGTTACGCTAATCGCTGCAGCGTATCGTATTAAACTCACTTCCCAACGCTTGTATGTATTGTCACGGGCACCTCCTGTGCCACCGTGAAATCTCGGCGGGGTCGACTGTGCTGTGGGTGATGCGCTCAATGGCAGAGTCGACTCGACAACTTGCTTGGCAATGAACGCTGGACAAGACATGACTATAATGGCGAATGCAAATAACTTTATTTGCAAGAGCTATGACTAGGGGTGACAAGGTCAGGGCGGGGCGACATGTAAGTCGACATGGCAAACGGCCAGAGGTCTGGAAAAAACAAAATGACAAAACCCGACTGACCAAGAACAACTGACACTGCACTACTATTTATAGTAGTGACCACACGGACAAGGTCGAGGGACTAACAAACTCTACTGACTGACAAACATTACAAAACTGATAAGGACTAAACTAGGCAGACACACGTCTGCAAATATGTGTGACTAAATCTACATAACCAAATCGTCGCGTCCAAGGGGTCATCGACTTCTTGGGCGCGACAGTATGTTAGTGGAGGGGGTATTTCTACCCACACCGCTCAGGCCTCAATCGGGTCCATTGCAGTAACTCCATGAAATACACTGCCAAAGGCCTCCCAATAGTCTCCACACCTTTTCAGAGTCAGGATAACAAACTGTGAATCATCCCATTGACTCCAGGTGCATTAACGGAGAGAGTTAGGATTCTTCCATAAGGAACTCCTTGGTTGGACTTACGCTCCTATGCTATCAATCCGCATAAGCAGATTTCCCAGAGAAGCTAACAGTCGAGAGAATACTCCGTTGCAGAGTGCTTTCATCTCTTCTTCCAGCTCTGGAGCGTGGACGCTTATTGTCCTATGACACTTTTTTTATAGGGCGGATCAGGATTCGATCCCAAGAACCCAGTGGTGAGGAACAGACGTCCTAACCAACTGGACCTCGCAGCCCTTTCTTTTCCCAACGCTTGCGCCAAATCCTTCAAGTTGTGACGAATGCTATGCATAAAAAAATACTGTTAGAATTTTTTTTTAATTTTATAAACGAAAAACATTCTCTTAAATTTAGAGAAGAACAAGAATTTTTTCAAGGATTTCAGAACATTTTTTAGAACAAGAACAAAGGCAGCGATTGACTTATGTGTCTGACAATTTAGAACAAAAAAAAACATTACGAATCTTCCACTCAAGAAAAATATTGCATAATTCATATCCAAATAATAGTACCATTTAGTTTTCAATTTCTTGAGCACAAGATGAAATTGATTTTTCATCAGCCATTTTTCTCGAAAATGTCAATTTTTTTTGTTTTAAAAATGTCTTGTTCTTTTTTTCCTTTTATTATTAGTCCATATTTTCAAACAATTTATGAAATGGTTTGAAAAACTAAAAAAATTTGTTACAAATTTAGAAATTGTTTATAATATAAATTTTAAATTTTCTGATAATATATGAACGGTTCCACTAATAAAAACTACCATCAAATGATGTTTTTCATGCAGACAATTTAAAAAAAAAACATTTCTGTTAATAAATCGAATTTTAATGTTTTTTCATATGAACAAATTTGGAAATATAGCTTATATAAATATTCAAGTTTTAAAACGCCTGATTCCACCTAAAAACGCCAACGGCGTTCCGTACGTTGTTTTAGATTTTCAAAAATCGAAGTCTGAAAAATTATGTTTAAAATGAAATTTTGACAAAAAAAAATTGTTCTCATCAGTGGTCTGCAGTCACTCTGTTGATTTATGTTGACTGCAATCATCTTCTGCTCGAGCACCGACGCCAAGGATCGAACTCGCGAAGATTATTAAATTGATTAAACATAACTCCCTTAGTAATCAACATTAGTTAAACTTGAAATTTCTAGAGTAAAGTAAAACAAAGATTCGAACGTTTTTTTCTATTTCAATAAATCAAAAATTAAAAAAAAAAAATGGAACAGACCAAATCCTACGCCCAATGGAACCATCATCCTTACTAAAAACGCATTTAATTTTTTAAATTTATTTTTAAACAGCATTTACCTGCAATCCCTAACCTGCAATAATTTCAATTAATTAATGAGACAATGATGACAAATGAAGCGAGTTCAAAAAGCGCGCAAAAGTACTTTTTGACCGCCGCGCCGTAGAGTCCCGGTGTTTCTGCACCGCCAAAGCAATGAACCGTGAATGTGCCGCCACGGTCTGGACCGTTGGGGTTATGAACAACTGCCGGTTGTAATCCAGGAGTCAATTCAGCGCTTCCAGCACCTCCAACGGAGCGAGATTGAGTCCGTCCAAAATTAGCCTATCTTACGGCGCGTTATCAAAATAAATGTTCAGATGCTTGTTTAAAATTTTATTTTAGAAATACACAACAGAACAAGTCTATAAGTTCTAAAAATGATAGAGGAATAAACAAGAGTTTTCTGATCAATTTAATCGCGCAAACTTATTCTATACGCTGAAGGCTACGAGTGTGACAAATTAAATACTGAACGACATCTAGCTTAAATAGTTCACTTATTAATCTTTAGATGTTTATCGTTTTACTAATTTTTAAAGGCAGTTAGTTAATTAATTAAAGTAAAAATTAGCCTATTTAACTTCTCCGGGTTCTTCGGTTCGACATCACCACTGGACTTTCAAATGCATTCCAGACCTGGACACGGTATCGATTGACGAAGAATCGATTTGAGTTCTACTTTTCCAAAAATGCCCAAATTTCTAAAAAATTTAGAACAAAACTTTAAAAATCAAACATTAACTTTAAAGAATTTTTTTTTGAGAATTTGTATGCAAATTTTGTAATTTGATTAGCGGTATAAATCTAAATCCTTTTTTTAATTGTACGGTAAAGTTTGTTTGCAATTTTTTTTTAAATTTGGTTCAACTGTTCAAACAATTTTTAAAACTCTTCTCTTTTGGCTGATTCTTGTCACCCAAGAGTCGATTCAGCGATTCCAGCATCTCCGACGGAGCGAGATTGAGTCCGTCCAAAATTATTCTCTCTGAACAGCGCTTGACCGTTTCCAAAATAAATGTTCAAAATGGATGTTTAAAATTTTATTTTAGAGATTTTTATTTTTTTAGGAACAAAACAAGACGGTATTTTTTTTTTTTTTTAGAAAATCTAACATCGGACATTTAAAAAAAACTATGTTCTAAAAATTATCGAGCAATAAACAATAGTTTTTCGAAAAAATGGATTACCAAAGA
>JAQFYP010000447.1:0-23243 GCA_034694865.1 Bilobella braunerae | reverse complement strand
TTTAGTTTTGCATGAAACAAAAAGTTATGATTGTTTTAGTGACCGCAGAGCTTCCCTTGACCAGGAAATTACATTTTCAACCGGAAATGACCTTTGTGTAATAAAAATTTGTGTGATTTTTTTTTCAACAGAGTGTTTCCAGCGCGCCGCAGCGCGCTTTTATTCTTTCTTGTTTTATTGATAAAGCGAAGTTGAACCACATGCCATTTATCCCTTGCTCAATCATGTTCTGTAACCTACAAGTCATCCGTAATTGAGCGCTCTCCCATCCTGAAAATACTTGTGAATCAAGTACCCATCCCAATCGGAAAAGAATCCATTGTTGGATACAGTAAATTCCGGTATTTTTTTCAATACGTTCTGTGTAACTCTTTTTTCCCAAAAATCCGTAAGCAGTGTTTCTATACCATTGGAATCTTCAACAAACATATGTCTATCGCAATTCGATAGCGCAAACTCGGTTACGCGTTCAATTGTATCTTTCGAATCCGACCAAAATAGTCCGAAACGAAATAGTCTTTTTGCTTTTCGATGAAACCGGACTTTCTTCAACGAAGTTTGCTCAATTTTGTTAGTCGAATTTGACGGCGTATATGGTAGTATCATAAACCAAAACTCCTCTGTTAGTGTTTTGAGGCAATTACTTGTGTTAAATTGTAAACGCTTTGGAGTAACTGATAAAATTTTTTGAAAATATGAAAGCTCATTTATAACAGTGTTATATATTTGACAACTGTAGTTTTGTCCATTTTTATCTGGATCATGGTAATTAATCCTCGTGATGTCGACATTATATCCACTTTAAATACATTGGCATCCGTATGGATACAGGAATGTAATATTTACTTGGTGGGATGATTCCCAAAAATAGTAATCGTCAGTTACGGATAGTACCAAGAAATCTTCAAGTTCCGTATAACTGGTCCAACGATGTGTAGCCAGTGGCGGAGCCAGAATGAACGATGTAAATATTCCTTTGTTTCCATTACCTATTACTAGCAAAGCCAAAAGCCATGGACCATATACAAGCCTATATTGGTCAACAAAATGATGTAGCGTAAGGAATGCGTCGGACACGGGTACGCTCACATCATTCATAACCATGATAGATGCAAGTGTGGTTCGGTACGCCAGTATTTAAAAAAACATGTGATATACTACGACCATAGTAAGCGAGTAGAGCTAACGTATCAGGTACAACAAGAATCGCGGTAGCTAATACTGCTACCCAACTCCAATCATCTAGAGTTTTTATGTAAATTTCGACAGATAACATTCGATGAACCCCATCGCAAGTTGCAAATTGTAGGTTAACATGGTTAGTCATAACTAACTTACAACTGGTACATTTCCCTACATTTAACCGCCACAGGGCTAAGAATCCTGTACTTTTTTTTTAGAAAGATTTGATTGTGGTAAGTAAATAACATAACCTATTCCATCGGTTCAAGGTTAGGTGCAGTTCTGCTTCTTCCAATAAGTAAACAGTTTGTGGCATCCGCTAACAAGTACATGATAGTTAGCGAATCATTCAACAGTTTTGGTGTCATTAAAAAAAAGCCGGCTTGTTGAATATGTCTTATCGTTTTCGCAAAATTTCTAGGACCATTAAGCAGTTGGGCAATTAGTTGGAATGTAAAATTTATATAATTTTGGTTGGAGCCGCAATTAGTAGCAGAAAACTGGATACGCCCATAGTAGGCATTAAAAGCGCGTATTTCAACACCCGTCACCTTTTGGCGACAGTCGGCCGTTGCAAGGCGACAAACAAGCGGAATTTTAAAAACAATGTTTGACTCAACAGGACCATGGACATCGTACTTGACGGCTACAACCACTCGCAAGTTAGTGTCAACTAGCACTGTATTTGTAGGCTTCACAATTATTTTCATGATAGGAAATTATCCGCCGGGAATAATGTATTCACCTACATCTTCGTTAATGGTAATAAAGTTGACGAACCCAGCTGGGAATGTGGATAACGATTCTCCATTGAATGAATCATATTTTTTTTTCCATAAATTTTTAAATAGAAGAAAAAAGTATGCGGAGCAACCCAAGTATTATGGTTTGTAAATTTAAGGACGCTGATGTTTTTCCACGTTTGAGTAGTATAGTTATTTCAAAAATTTGAAATATGGTTTGCGGTATTCGAAACATCAACGCCCTTTATTGTAACAGGGCTTACGGGTGCTTGCAAAAACGCTTCCCGATTAATGAAAATCAAAAAGTGGAAGTCACTGTAGTTTTCCAATAATGTATTCAATTTTTCAATAACGGTGTCTTGTGTACGTTCAAAACATTTGGAGATGTAGAGGTTTGCAAATAAAAGGATGAGTTGAGAAGTGGCCTTACTGATATAGGCTAGCCACGAATTACATCAGAGTTGTACGTCGTAAACGAATAACGTTATGTACGTGAAGCTAAACTTTGTAATATAATATGAAGGATAATTGTACTTTTTATTGTGGTAATTGCCTTGCTATTGCTGCTCTAAGTAAGTCAAACTAATATTCTCATCACTCTGGAAAACAAATAGTTGTTTAAGGAGTTACGGCAGAATGGTTTATTTTTTTGAAGTCAATAATATCAAAATATATCAATATCAAATATTTTTTTAATATCAATATTAATATACTTTACTAATACTAATATCTCAATTGTAGTTTTTGAGTCTTGAATATTTGAAACAAATGGGGCAAAGTGGTAGAAATTTTTTGCCATTATTAATATTTGATTTGATTCGCAATATTTTTTATGCGTGTTCGGATCCAGATTGTGACATGCAACATTTCTAAATTCAAACGCCTACATTTTCAAAGCGTTTATAGCGTCTGTGGCCCTACGAACCCTCTTTCATCCGTTGCTAACTAGTAATACTTCTAACTTAGTTTATGTAAATAAGTAATTCGTTAGTATTTTCTCTACACATAACTGGTACTAACTGTAGTTAGGTTTTGTGTCCACAGGCTACTAATGATAGGGAACACCTGGCTTTTCCTGTTTACTTTCAACGCTCCAATTTGTTGTGGCAGTTAGATCCAAAGTAGCAACGACAAACGGTGGATAAGTAACCATTACTTACCTTACTTATGTTTTGTTATAACAATTAATTTTAGCTAATAAAATGTATGACACCCAATGGAAAGTTTGTTAACTTGGAATTCTTTTCTTCTTTAATACAAATACGTTAAGTAGAAAATGAAAACAAATATTAGTCACCTCATCAGTGGCATGCCATTTAGAATGTTTCCTAAATAACCTATTTTTTCGTCAATTGGAAAGTGCAATTAGAGCTCAAACCTAGAGCCACAACTACTCAGTTAAGAATGCTAAAGTTCATTACAAAACAGTAACTTGTTTACTTCTTTCTTAATATAGAAACCAATAATATATAAGGATGTCTTTTTGATGTCTTGCTTTGTTTACAATTTTGTTTTCTAACCGATAAAGAACATCACTAAAATTGCTAAAATGATCGACCGGTAGATACAAAATCATCACAATGTGGAACTAATTGCAAACATATCATATATCCTAATGAAATCACGGACTCTTTTCGCCCGGGAAGGAGTGCACAAGCAACTCCATGCTCACGCAAGATTGAGATGGGGACTATGCTCAGCACTCCTGCAGCAACATTTTTTTGCTCTCTCATTGGCTTCCCGAAGCCCGAGAAGGAAGGTTGTCATCGCCAATCTCTCCTCAATTCTTCAATAATTCGAGCACAATTGTTTTAATTGCTATTGTGTTGTTAGTTTGATTTAACTGATTAATTAAGTGATTAATCATTTCTAAACTAATGATTGAGTGTAACTATTAATCATTTCTAAACAGCTGATTAAGTTGAATGATTAATCATTTCTAAACAGCTGATTAAGATGAATGATTAATCATTTCTAAACAGTTGATTAAGTTTAACAATTAATCAGCTCTTAATTTAAACAAAATAGTTAGGCACCTTCCGTTTTGTTCCGCTTTTGTTTAATTTGTAACCTTCCGTTTTGTTCCGCTTTTGTTGAATTTGAAAAATAGAGTTCAACACCTTCCGTTTTGTTCCGTTTTTTTTTATTTGAAAAATAGAGTTAAACACCTTCCGTTTTGTTCTGCTTTTGTTTAATTTGAAAAATAGAGTTCAACACCTTCCGTTTTGTTCCGCTGTTGTTTAATTTGAAAAATAGTGTTCAACCCCATCCGTTTCGTTCCGCTTTTGTTTAATTTGGAAAATAGAGTTAGACACCTTCCGTTTTGTTCCGCGTTTGTTTTATTTGAAAAATAGTGTTCAACCCCATCAGTTTTGTTCTGCGTTTGTTTTATTTGAAAAATAGAGTTAGGCACCTTCCGTTTTGTTCCGCTTTGGTTTAATTTGAAAAATAGTTAAGCACCTTCCGTTTTGTTCCGCTTTTGTTTAATTTGAAAAATAGAGTTCAACACTTTCCGTTTCGTTCCGCTTTTGTTTAATTTGAAAATTATAGTTCAACACCATTCGTTTTGTTCCGCGTTTGTTTAATTTGAAAAGTAGGGTTCAACACCTTCCGTTTCGTTCCGCTTTTGTATAATTTGAAAAATAGAGTTCAACACTTTCCGTTTTGTTTCGCTTTTGTTTAATAAGAAAAATAGAGTTCACACCTTCCGTTTTGTTCCGCTTTTGTTTGATTTGAAAAATAGAGTTCAACACCTTTCGTTGTCAAGTTTTTTTAACTTACAAAATTTTGAAAAAAAAATAATTTCTTGACTTATATTTCTAACCTTCCTTTACAAGTTCCATTTGCTCTGCGTGACTGTCAAAAAACGCCTTTTACCCTTAAAATTATTTTTTACTATTTTAAAAACATTAAAAATTGACATTTCGCAAACAGTGACGGCAACACTGTACAACTGCTACGTCCATCCGCCGAAGGCGCTGATAGCAAGCAAAAGCCGCCGGAAGGCGACGATGCAAAGCTATTTTGTATTATTCGTTTCCATGAACACTTGGTCAAGCCATGATGTTTTACCTTTGACCCGGAAATAACCCATTGACCTCAAAATGACCTTTCAAAGTCAAACCCTACTTTTTCATGAAACACAAAACTATGATTGTTCCAATGTCCCCAGAGGACCTTTTCACCGTTGGGAATGCGTTTGCGAAACTGTCAAAAAGTTTTTTAATTTACTCGCACTTGAAACGTGGAACGTAAGAACTTATAAAAACAACTCTCAGGGGCTTCTATATTGTCTTAAATTGAATTTAAGCAATTTATTATTTTAGTTAAAGTTAACTGTGGTTTACTTTGAACACAGACATTTTTGATTTAACTTTTAGCTGATTTAATAGCTAAATTAAATATAGAAAAAAAAAGTCTAATTTAAAACTTTGAGGGACAAACTCTTAGCCTCGGTCTACGGACCAAACGTTGGCCTCGGGCACGGCCTTCGGGACAGTTCCCAAATGCGCTAAACAGTGATTAAATCAAATTTGATCGAGAGATTGCCATTATAGTGACTGAGGGACTATTGTTTCTGCGAGAAGATACTAGAAAGCAAGCGCCGCGGAGCGGCGCTCTACAGCTAGTTAAACATTATTCATCCCATTCTTAAACTTTTACATTTTACAAATAAATAAAAACTCAATTCGTTTTCGATAAGCAATTGTTTTCCTCCACTATGCTGTTCATTGTAATCCATGTTACATAATCAAATTTAATAAGTATGTTACTGTTACTTTGAAACTTAGCGGAAGAAAAGTAACACATTAATTAGGTTACCAAGCACAACGTGGAATGTAACCAGAAGGGTTCCAGGATCAACATAGTAATAATTTCCTATGTAAATGCGTATTTTCTTAACAGGAGCTAGCAGAATCTTACGGTCATGCGTACTTAACTCTCTGCTTAATTCTAAAGGTTCAATAATTTGCACCGCTGTCGCCGAGAGGATACTACTTGCTTTTGTTAGTATTGCAATTATAAATATATTGCAAGCTATAATAGACATTGCAACATAAATAGACAGAAGTCCGATTTTTGAAAAGAACAGAAGTGTAAATGCGCACAGAAATACAATCGTAATTTGAGCCAATGTCATCCCCAGTGGCAATAACACACTCGAAAAAGCTTGGCGGTAGAACAAGCTCATGTAGCGTAGATTGTTGTAATGAGCCAATGTTTGTAATAGGTTGAGGTCTCCGTTTTTGTGCTTCATTCTTAGAGTTTATCAAAAAATAGTTGAAGTTAGTAAATTATTTTCCTTTTTTTTTAAGAAAAGCTTTTCAACTTTGTTATTTTTTTCATTATCGCATTGTATCATATGAGTTCTGCATAATTTTCGAAAATTGTATACAAATGGTTTCTGTTAATGCTTGTAAGCTTATAGTGATTGTCACAGTTTAATTGTTCACATAATTGCCTTATATATTTACAGCTAAAAAAATTGAATTTTAGTTTAAGTTAAACTTTGAAGACAAAACTTGAAAAGATCTTGGTTCTAGGGCTTGAGGATTCTATATAACCACATAATTTACTTTGCAACATAATTATTGTTGAACTAGTAAAATTCCCGTCCTAGTACCGGAGGACTTTCATTTGTTTTATGGAGCGTGGTTTGGAAAAATTCAGTATAGTAAATTTTTATTTGACTTTTTAAACTTATTTTCAGTTTAAATGCCCAACTATGGGAGCTTAGTGCATGTGTGGGACTTTTTGTTCAACTGGCTCACAGACAGGTTATACACAAAAGTAAAGCCAAAAAAAATGACAAATATTAAACAGAAGAGAGTTATCTTACAGAATGCATTTGAGCCACATGCAAGTACTAATCAAGTATAGGAAGTTCATAGTTACAAAGTACACAAATGTTATCCAGTTCCAAAATATAAAGAAGAATGTAAATACGCTGTAAACTTGACCCCCAGCGTTTGCCCCAAAGAAGTAGATGTAAGCATTTGTACCTAAATAATTTTGGTACCAAATGAAGGTGGGAGCGATAGTGCACACTACTGTTGTTAAGTCCAAGTTTAACATCATTATTGCAAGAAGTCGCTGTCCTGGTATCGCTTTTAAGTCAACGTGTAACTCATTTGCTAGGACAGAGTTCATTTTAAAGAAGTTGTAAATAAACTGCTCGACTTCCTTCTGCTGTGTCAGAGAGACGTAGCGAATGAGTGTACTCCAATTGATGGCACAGCAATATAGTAGAGGCAATAGTGCCATCATTACGGTTGATGGATCCGCAAGTCTGCGGTAGGTAAGGAATCCATATGCAAAACAACACCAAATTCTACACAACGCTTCGGGTATCAAGACGAAATAGCCAATAAGTCGACGTAAATCACTTGGAGTCTCAAACTCCCTTTTCTTCGAATTCCAAACGCTTGGTATTAAGAACATTTTTGTATTCCAACGAATAAAGCGAGAGAATGTGTTTAAATTTATTTCAGATAGCATATTGAATTCTAGTATACTGAATACTTTTTACACGTAAAATATTTTACTCGCTTCTGAATTTGACTTCTTATGAAATGAAACTTGGTTTCAAAATGGAATGTATGATAAAGTAGGGGAGGTGCAAATTAATTCGAAGAAGTAAAAATTGTTCCATACATTCCAACGGTTAAATTCTTGGTAGTCATGACGAAGCTAGTTAGCATCAGCGTATTTCAGCCCCCGTTAATCCTGTAATTCTCACAGGATTAATTAGGACATTAGAGCTTTTTTGTTTTGGTTCTACGAATTGTTACTGTCCATAATTACCAATGCGTATTTCAGCAGAGTTGGTATGAGATATGCGAGTGTGTGAGTATTAGAACAGGATAGTACATCGCAATAGAGCTAAACCACTCTGAAATATTCTATGAGGTTCTGAAAGGAAGGGATATTTAATTAAACCGCGTTAGGATACGCTTAAATTAAATAATGCATGCCCATGTGCAATCAATTCAGGAAAGTCATGAATGAGGAAGTTTTAGAATAAATTTCAAATAATGGAATTGTATTTGAAAAGTAGCATATTTGATATTTTACTTAAGGCTTGATATGGGCATAGTAGTTTTACCAATATCAGGACATAATATGGCTATACAACACTAATGTTACAAACAACTTTTTTCAAGCTTTAAGCATGAATATACAAATAATAAAATTATAACTTAATAATCGCATATTTTACGTAATTAAAGATTCTCATTGTTGCTCAGATCTATTTAAAAAAAAGATAAAAAGAAAAAATTGACGTTAACTAACTAAATTTGGAAAAATTTGGAGGGTAAAATAAGTTCTAGATATTGTGAAAACCATTATTTATCGTAAAAGTAAGAATTACTGCATTATTTGTGCTTATAATTGTATATCACAACTAACCAACTATTATGACACTTCAATTCAACTAATTGTGATCAACTATTTATTGACTAATTAATGGTTTGTCGTGTTTAGGAGCTATTGATACCATGATAATGTTGATTGAAAATACCAAACTTCAAAAACCCGGTTAGCAAAATATTATCTGATAATTAAATTTTTGCACTCAATAAATTATAATTGTGAATTCGAGTTGCGTTGTCATTTAAGTTTTAGTAAGCAAAAATATCGAATTTTTGATAAGATTCTAACTTCAAACCAATTGAAAAATGCTTCTAGGTTTGACGTATGGTAGATGACGTTGGGCTAACAATAAATCAGATTTGAAGTAGGCTGAATTAAAACAAAATTTTGAAAATTTTGTTTATGCAAATAACAGTTACACGAATTCTGTAATTTGTTAATCAGTTTTAGAAATTCATAACGCAGTAAACTAATTAAAATTTTGAAATAAAAAAAAAAATCCACAGCTAAATTTTGCTGAATAAGCGAAGTAACATAGGTGTTTAAGTAAAGCATACTTGATGCCCTTCTTCTTTCCTCAGGGCGGATTAATTGCTGTAGTCACCAAAGCATATTGTGGGGGTTGTGCGTGGAATCGTCATATTATATACTTAACCTTAAGCATATGTTTGTATAAGTTCAAACTCACGTTACAGGTTTATTACATACGTTTAGGTGTAATTAAGTTCATATCTCATTGCGGTAGTTATACTATAGCTACTACATATAGTCTCCAAAATTGGGAAAAGAGCGTTTTTATTAAGTCAATGCTAAATAAATTGTGTTTTGCTTCATTGATTCTCCCTGAACACCCTATGAAAACGTTGAAATTAATATTTAAAATTTTATTTGAGCAACGATTTTGAACAATATCATAATGCTTAAATTAATAATAATATTTATAGAAAGTATTCTACGAGCTGATTACAATTAAAATACAGGCAAACTTCAGGATTTCATGAAGCTTTCCGTTGTTTTAACTGTGTCTGCTCTATACAAAAGTTTAAGTCTAACAAAGTTTTGCACTCTGGGTTATGCCCTTCTCAAATCAATGTATAATAAAATTTCTGAAATTACATAAAAATGCAACGGCATTGTTAAGCTTACGTTTCAGAAATGGACACTGAAAATTTCTAATTTTACGTCCATTGAAGTTCCTCCGCTCTTTAACGGCCTTGTTGTGCTTAGACTTTTATGGACAATTGAAGGCTCCGAAACTTACAAACAAAAATTTTCATCCATTTTTATTGGCAAATTTCTTTAGAAATAAAAATGACATTTGGCCTTATTCAGTTGTATAAAATCAAAATTGCGATGTTTAATTCTCCAATATAAATATTAATACAAATACAAGGCTTCTATTTTAGCAAGCATTCTAAACTAATTAAAAAAACAGTATAAAAAATTAATGTTCTATTTTCTTTCCTTATTAATGCTTATGAGACAAACTCTGCAAAACTAAGTTTATTTCCTCCTTCCAAATGATGTTGTTTAATGTTTGGCAGTTAAATAAATGTTTGTTTCATTTACCACATAAAATTTTTTTACGGAGTTTGAAGGCCAAAGTTGACAATGCAAACAGGTGACATTTTTTCTTGCCCTTTTGCGATTACGATCCCTTTAGAAATTTCTTATCACTTAATGCGAATGTAATGGTATTTTGTTGTTGCAGCTTTATATGCATACTTGCATTTTATTATGCTAGTTCCACTACCTATAAGCAAAAATTTTTATTTGGCTAATTTGAAGCGTCAAAATTTCTTATTGTGTAGATGCTCAACTGCAGCCTCGCTACACTTCATGTCTTTTCCTTTTTCAGATCCAAGACGCATAAACAAGTAATTGCTTTCACTGACTACATCATAAATGATAAAAATAATTTACTTACTAAAATAGAAACAAATTAACAATTGATTAGTTATGATAAAATTAGGCAATGTTGTTATATGCTCCTAATCAAAGTTTATCAAATGTGCACTACTCATCAAATTGTATTTTGAATTGTATTTGGTATTTTGACACAAAACTTACTAGATATTGGCCAACAACAATAATGAAATTAAAAAAAAACTGCAGTGTCAGCTAAACGTAAAGACGTTCATTTAGAAAGGACAAAATAAACTTTGAATAGTTTACAATGTATTGAGAATGAGCGTCCACTTTTGTAGGATTAGCTAACATAGTAAATTGAGTACAAATTAGACCCTAAATCTGTATTACATGACGTGTTACTAAAAATTTTAACTAGGCTTGTGGCATTTTAGTTATATTTTTAATTTTTATCCTGTATACATAACTCTTTCAAAAGCAACATACCATGATAATTAGTGAAACATGAAATTTGTTTAAATACAAGCATTGAGTTTACAATTTAATTCCAAACTTCCTCAGTTATCCGAAACTTCAAAAGTTTTTGCTTACTATGTGATGGAAGGTGCTCTAGTTTGCCAAAATTGAACTTATTTCAAGTTAAACATAATTTCAAAAAACTGAATATGAATTGTATTCAACTTAAGGCATTCATCTTAGTTAAAAAGGTTAAAACTAGGGTAAAATAGGCTAAATTTAGCAACGCAAAATTTACACAACTCAGTTGCGCTCTTTTGAAACTGGATCCCATTTCAATTGCGTACCATAATGAAAATCTCAAGATTTTGCAATTTTGCAATTTTTAGAGATGCTGCAAAACACAAACCTTGTGAGTGAAATTTGATGAGTAATCAGCCCTGTTTTATTCTTCTTGTTTCTAAGCCCAATATACTTCGAGTTGCCTTTAACGTTGTTTATGTCAAGCGCAAAATTAACTTATCTGCATTAGTAGATGATTCAGTTCTTCATTGGAAACAGTGATTGGAATTTGGCACATTGTGGAAACATTTATTAGTTCAAACAAAATTGTTGACGTCATCTGTAACTGTATTTTTTTATTTCATTTTCCTTCTTCAAAATACTTCGAAAATTCGCCTCACCCACTTCCAGAGGTATATTTAGGTAAATTTAAACGCTTACTTTTAAACATAACCTTAATTTAGGCAAGTAAATATGCATCAGTATAATATGCCAAACAGGCAAGTCCAACAACAGGAGAATCTTAGGTTTCTTTTCTTGGTTCATTTTTCATTGTAGGACATCGTTTGGCTAGTTTTTAGTCGTCAACTTATTATGAAAATATCAATTTTCATTTAAAAAAAAAACAGTAATAAAATACCGTAACATTTAAGGTAGTAACCATTTCGGTCACTTACATACAAGATAGGGCCACAAAATGGTGCTTCAATATGTATCATGCTAACATTTTGCAGGGTTAATGTAAGTAAAACATTCATCGCATATAATGTTTTTCCAGGATGATGGCGGAATGCAGTTTAAGGGAAATCATGGCCATGCTGGAAAGTGACATGGCTGCTATGACAAGTCGTTACACTGACAGAGACTTTCTTGTCAAGGAGCATCACAAAACACTTCGCAATCAAATAGAACTTGAGCGAGTACGACTCGCTAACGATGCTTTGTCTATTGCCGAATCGCGTTCACCTGGATTTCAGCCTGTAACTGTACCAAAATGCGAGGCAAATCTCTATACAACCATTGATTTAAAGGAGCTAACAGCAAATGTCAATGTTGTTTTGGAAGGGAAGCAATTTCTGTGTCGCACAATTGCACCGCCATTCAAGATGACATCAGTAATGACTCTTGTAGATCCTGCAGGAGAGCACGCACTTCGCCTAGCAATGTACAACTACTCTTTTTCCGAACATGACACAACGGAATCATTAGCAGTTGACTTCCCAGTAGGTCAAGTCCTCCTTGTCAAAAACCCTTGGTTCAAGGCCACGGCAGACGGAGGATTCACACTTCGATGTGACAACCCAAGCTATGTCAGTTTCATTTCTGACACAATTTTGAAACAAATTTTTCCCAGCGCAGTTTGGAAAGGGAAAATTCCATGCGAATGGCAACATTTAATAAAACAGCAACCGCAAAATGGAGTTGAGTGGAAAAATGAGGGCAATCGACTGTTTGTGACCGGCAAATTTCAAATGGCAATTGAAGCTTACAGCAAAGGGCTCATTCACGAAGACTCGAGTGACATTGTTGTCATTGACTCACTTTGTAACCGTGCTGCCGCTTACATCGCACTTCGATGTTTTCAAAGGGCTCTCGAAGACTTGGAGCGTTTGCTTTCGTTGAAGCCGGGACATGTTAAAGGAATTTATCGAAAAGCAAAGACATTTTGTGGCCTTGAAAAGTTTGGAGAAGCTGTGGACCTGATTCAGGTATTTATCAACAAATACATTCAATATATGATGAAATATTTAACAACATACAATAATTCAATGTATATATATATATTGCGCGATAGCAAAGCAATTGCGTACTTCTTTTGTATAAGATGCAATCAGTTTCGTGGTTAAACACGAGCAACCATTTGCTCTGCTCGGGATCGAATCACGGTCCACCGCTATTTTCCTTTTTCCTTCCTAAAAAACTGAACAGCTCATTATAAAATGAGAGACAAAGTCAGTCGTCGTCTCTGAAGTTACGCCTTTTGTCTACGGATGGGCTGATTTGTTTAGTGAACACTCGACGCATAATTAAAAACCAAAATTTGTTAACAAAATTTGTAGCAAAACGGATCAACAGAAGGTAAGTAGAATGCTTAACCATTTACAAAAAAAATTACGCGCCTAAAACTCTTTGAAGTATTAAATCCCGATAGCGGAGTAAACTCTGGGCGTTCTATTTAGTTTTCGAAACAACGTTCATTTTCAAAAATTTTCAGCAGTGACTTTCATTGTCCAGGCCTCACCCAATTGAGGTAAAAGTCACAAAATGGTCTCATTAGTACAAGGCTGTGTGTATTAACCTTAATTTAACGCTCTTTAAGGTTAAAACTAACCTTAAATCCTAACAAAACCTGTGTTCTTAAGGAGTCTAACAAAGATTTAAGGTCTCTAACATTAAGGGAAACAGTAGAGAGACCTTTAAAGGAATCCTGGCTTTTGCTTTTACCAATTGTGAGGTCAAAACCCCCTAGAATCCAGTCTTTAGATGGACCTGTCACGCAGACGCGACGATGGTCTCAAGCTTTTTATGTATAAGATCTTTATTTGTTTTACAAAATATCATTTTAATCCGTCGATTTTGGCTAGGCACACTCCCCCCATATTTCAAACAAGAAAGCCTTTGTAGAGATCATGAAAACCGCAAAAACTTTGCAAGATCAACAAACTACGGGGCAATATGACTTGATGCAGTTATACACAGGAGAGGCTACAAAAATCCACGAAAACATTGCAGACTATTGCAGTCCTGTTTGCATAGCTTCTGCGAGTGGAAAGGGAAAAGGACTTTTTGCAACTCGGGACATTGCAGCAGGAGAGCTAGTTATTTTATCTAAGGCATTTGCCATTGGATTTCCAGAAGAAAGGAAGGTTGAATATAACACAAACACTGAATCAAGATGTGTAAACTCACTTCAGAACAGGAAGCTGATCCAATGTGTTGCGGAGAGGGTCAAGCTGGATCCCAGCCTTGGAAAAGAGCTCTACGCACTCTACGCCGGTCCAAACTTTCCTCCAATCAAATGCACGCAAGAAACTGAGTTTGTTGATATGAACAGAATATCCGAAATTATTCGTTACAACTCTTTCGGAGGGGAGGTTGGTGACTGGCGCAAATTGAAGGATTTTTCACGTACGCGACTTGAAACGTCTTCAGGGTTGTGGATTGTTCCATCTTATCTAAATCACAGCTGCTGGGACTCCAACTGCGTTTGGAAAGTCCGCGGAAACGTCTTAATTGTACGGGCCTTCAAAGACATCCCCCAAGGTAGGTCTCCACTCTAAGCTTGCCAGGTACAACAAATCAGGAGCAGGTAATAGTTCCGAAAAAAAAAAAGTTCCGAAAAAAGCTCCGAAAAAAAAGTTCCGAAGATATAGTTCCAAAAAAATTTTATATTTCAATTAAAAATTTAAATAATAAATAACTGATTGGTTTATGTGGTTAGGTTTAAGTTTTTACTTTTCGGAACATTTTTTTTCGGAATTATTACCTGGAATCCAACAAATCGGAGTTGTAAGGAATATCAATATTTTGTCTAAGGAAAGGTTCGTTTGGCTATTCTGCGTCGCTCCTATATTCTTGCTTTGTGAGAATTTATTGTTCTCCCAAAGCTGCACAGTTTTCCTTACAAATTACAAATTAACAAAATAAGTGTCATTTAGACATAGTGTATTCGACATCACGAAAAACGTTATGATGTTTTTTGTAACCAATTGTAGTCATTTATGTAACTAAATACAACAATTTTTCCATTTGACCCCCTTTCAATGAGGAGTCAATGGAACTAAATTGAAAGGAAACAAACTAAATATTTTAAAATAAATATGCAAGGGAAACGGCTTTGTTTCTGGTGTGTCACTTTAAAGTAATTTTAAAAATATTTTTAAGGATACACGTATTGTTGCAATTGCTCTTCTAGCTATCACCATTTAAGAGAAAGATATGCAAATTTACACTTATTTAGTTAAGTGTTCACATAACTTAATCCCCATAGTTTTGAAACCCAGAAAAACTCTAAAAAATTATCTTGCATAAAATTCCAGGAAAATATTAAAATCGAAATTGATTACTTGTGTAATTAGTGTAAGTAAAACAAAATTTATAATCTCATTTTGTCCATTTTATCCCCCAGTATTGTAGTGGGACATTTTGCAAATATCACAAAGTTTGAAACTTAAGATTATAAAAACGGTTCCAAACAAATAATTTGTAACTTTATGTCCAAAAAAGTCAAAATACAAAATTTTTCAAAAAAGTCTGAAAATGATCAAATTTTTCAAGAAATACGGTAATATGAGTCAGGCGATGGGTAAGGCGATGAAGCTAAAGGCAAAATACAAATTTTTTCAAAAAAGTCTTAAAATGATCAAATTTGTCGAGAAATGGCGTGATATGAGTCCGGCGATGGGGGAGGCGATGAAGTAAAAAAAAAGTCAAAATACAAAATTTTTCAAAGAAGTCTTAAAATGATCAAATTTGTCGAGAAATGGCGTAATATGATTTAGGAGATGGGTGAGGCGATCAGGTGAAAAAAGTCAAATTATAAAATTTTTCAAAAAAGTCTTAAAATGATCAAATTCGTCGAGAAATTGAATTTTCCCAAATAAAATTTTGAGATTTTTTAAATTTTGTATTTAAAACCGCAGGATTTTGTTACAGTTTCATTCAACTTTGGTAACAAACCCCTTTCCAAAACTTAATTTTTTTTCGGATTTAGTAAAAATATTTAAATATAATATATATATATAGTGTAAAATATTTAATGTAAGCAACATGTCTCACATCAATTTTTGTGGCCATTTATTTCATTAGCGTATTAGCTACCGTATGGGAATGTTTTGTACGTCCGTCCGACTTGTTGACCAATAACTTTTAAACGGTTTAACTTTTTTAAACTTCTTTGCTGGAAAATATTCTCAATGTCAAGGTACTAGGGACAAGTTCAAAAATGGGTGAAGAGGGTCTCCTCCATCCCCCTCATTTTGATGAGAGTAATGACACTCAAAAACCAAAAAATCAAATTTTCCGGTTTGTTGCTTGTTTTGTCTTAAATAATAAGTTATTAAGTTATAATTGTAGTTTCAATGACCCAGGCGACTGCTGACCCCTTGAATGACACGTTCAAGTATAAACTTTTTAATTTGGTCAGTAAAATTATACTCAAAATTTCAACTACACTCTGTAAAGTTAACAAATGTAATATAAATAGCTAAGATTTTAAGCTATAGAGTAAAATTATGAATTTGACGTTTCACTTTTCGTAAATTATTTTCGGAGCTATTCCTTTCCCGAAACGCACAATTTTTTGTTATTATATATTCCTCCTTTTGGTCTACAAACGTTTAGATTGTATTGGATTGGGTTAGTATATGGAGGGTTGTTGTTTTCAAACCGCATGGTCAATTGCTACATAACGTTTCACTGAAGTTTCTTGTAACAAAACATCAACTGTCAAATGTCCATGCTGAATTTTGCTTCTGTGGTTTGTTGCAGGGGAAGAAGTACTCATTCCTTACGTGGATCTTGGCGAAATGGATAGAACTGAGCATCTCAAAATGTATGGATTCACATGCACATGTCGACTTTGTGAACTCGACCGGAATGGTTCACGACAAGGGAAAAAGCGCATTCAGTTGTTGCGCCAGATTTGTGAGGGAACTTCCCAAGGGTGCATGGAATTTGACATCGAGGCCAAATTGAATCTGTTGAAAAAACTGAACACTTTGGATTTGCCAGAACTTAGCCCTTGCTTGATTCCATTTTTGGTTCCAACAGCACTTCACTTCTTTGCGCCTCAGGTACAGAATTTCTACAAATGTGCCGAGATACTGGAGCAATGCCATGCAATGACGGAACATTCTCCGATGGTTGGCGTGGCGATGGAGAACTCTCTTAACTTAATTGCATGTTTTCTCATGGTTGGAGACGTGAAAAGTGCAAAAAAGTGGGCTGAAGTATGTAAGCGGGAAGTAATACTTGTTTATGGAACATTAGATATGGTAAAAATTATTGCGAAAGATACATTGCCATTGATGAATAAGTACGGAATTTCAATAATATAGCAAATTTCTCATTATTTTGTTTTGATCATGTTCGAAATCCATTATCTATCTATCCCTAAAATCGCGAATTAAGTGATCTCTGCTTCAAATATTATACTTCCGCAATACAAATCCCGGTTCACTGTAAACTTATGCTATATTAATGCTCTAAATATTGAAATGTCTAACAAAATTACCTTATTCCTTACCACAAAATATGACTTTTACACATTTTTGGACAAATTTTCACATATTAGAATTAAATTTAATTAAAATTAAGTATGTTAATCTTGTTAAGACAATGAAGTAAACTAAGACGGTCTACTGCAGCTTTTCAACTGAACGAGGCAATTCTTAGTAGCCGAAGTATTTTCAACGGTCCAATTTTTCGCCAAAACAAAATCATCATGTGTCTTTGCTTCCTGTCTGCATTAATTAATTTTCAATCGCGCTTGAGTTTCAATTAACGCAATTTTGGGTAGTCTAGGTAGTTCAAAATAAATTGTTGTCAAATTACCTATTTGAAATTTTTAACTTACATGTTTTACTTAAATTTTATTAAACGCTGAGACGCAAAACTAGTCTTTGGTTGGGCTTCATCAGGATTGCAAAAAGTAAGTTTTTAAAATTCAAACTTAAAATGAGTATTTGGTTTTCAACACAATGAACTACAATTTAAATTAGACAGATTAGCGCCCGCCCGGTCATGTTGGTAAGATACGCAATTTTTTGTTTCAAATTGTTTGACTTTGCAATGCTGGAATGGTACAGCATTTTTGAAAGATCAAATTTCGCATTTGTCCTGACAGAACAAGTCAGGAAGGAATCATTTTTGAAGAATTGTACAACGTTGTTGCTGACTGGGAACTTATAGCAGGTATTATCTAAAAATCTAGATTATATGGAATACCAGTTTTAAAACTTTTGTTAGAGATTTTTTATGAAAGTGGGCAGTTTTTAAAATCACCCAAATACTTCAATATAATAGTAAAGTATGAAGTTTTAAATTTACAGCACGATTTCTAAATGTGGCAAAAGTGTTTGAACATATGTGTATTGTATAAAGTAATATAATTTACAGTGTGCTTTTTGCAATGGCTAAATCGCGGTAATTTTCGCGTTAAATCTCTTCAGTGCATATTTAGTTTTTCAGAAGTAGCTAAAGCGCTTATAGCAATTTGACAATTTCCAGCGTAAATGCGCTGACGCTGCACAAACTATTGCACTTTTTGAAAAAATTGGAAAGACGACAAAAGAATTGTGTCGAATTTCTCACGAAAAATTGACATCAGCCACCCATGACGTCATAACTAGATGTAATTCAAGTCTGACCGAGTTATGACGTCACAAACTAGAATTAATGACATAGTTGTATTTGATACTTTGGTTTTTGTAGCAGGATTTGTTGTAATATTTTTGTGGTTCTATTTTTTAGAGGCAATACAAATATTTCTCCCCGTGCAATCCAATTTGGGTTATTGTTTTGTAAATTAGTATTAGATTTTTGTTGTTAGACAATTTAAGTAAATTTGGGTGAAATACATAAAATTACACCAAATTCCTAACGTATACTTTACAAATTTGTCGTGTTCACTTTAAAGTCATAAATCGCTATAAATTAAATTTTGGTAAAAACCAAACGTGCCCAAAACTTTCCCGAGAAAAATGTTCAGTAATTCTAAATTTTGAAAACGTTCTGTGTTACGAACCACTCTGATTGTCCTAAATAAATTGAACTAAATTCAAGTGACCAGAACTTCAATACTTCATTGCAAAAGCGAAGTAAAAGTTACTTTGAAAAGCCATTTCAATTCCTTCGGGCTATTGGCTTACTGTCACTGACAACATACTTTGTAAACACAACATTGTGTATAATTCGTTCGATCATAATCACAACGGACTTTGTTTCTGATAAAATTATGACAATATTCCTGCACTTCCAACACTCCCGGGAGTATCCATGCGCCTAACTACTACAATTTCGTTCACAATTAGTTGACCAAAAAGTACACTAGTCAAGCAATCGATTATGCGTAATTTGTATAATTTTAGTACTTTTAGAATTATGAAAACATGGGAGTGAGTGTAGTTTCAATTAGTCTAAACAAATAATGTTGTTCTGCTAAATTTTGAATAATACTAACATTCACATCGTGCATATTGTAGTAAAGAGGAAAAGTAACGTCTCTAACAAAAAAATTCATCCAACTACAGAAGAAGTAACAATTACATCTCCACAATTTTAGGTCGAAAACTCTACGTCAATAACTTTCCAGTCCTCTAATCACTCCTTCCACAACATATTTTTTTGCTTTGCCACTGCCGGGACTCGATCACGACAAATTCTCAAGTTAGGACAAGGATTCTTACCCTCCGGACTGCGGGGCGTGGGGATCATGTATGACCTTGTATATTGGGTTTTCTAGATTTATGACATTATGTGCGCCTGCAACATATGAACATGCTTTGGAACGTTCATTTCTCCCTACCGTAACCAATCTCGTTGTTTGACTCCACATAATGTGGTAACACAATATGAAAATACATGTTTTATAAGGCATAGGAATGTGAAATCAATCAGGATTACTCATTATTTAGTTTGTAATGTCCTGCGAATCCATTCAGCGACACTTACGTTGAATGTGTCATGACCTATCGTAGCATTTAACTTATGAACAATTTGGATAACGCAATATAAGACTCCAATCTTCTACCTAATGTTGCAACTAACACTTATAAATATTTGCCTAATTTTGCTTTTTTAATACGTCTCTGACAATTCACTTCATAATGTTTCTTTTCTGTCTAATATTTAATATCTATCTATTTAATTTTGTCCTTGTTCCCCCACCTGCAACCCTACTATCGTCATCTGTCTTTAACTCTTCGAATTTCCTCCTAAGCCACTAATTTCTGCCTCTTAACATTTCTTTAAGATTTATATAAAGAGTAGAGGCAGTCTGAAATGACAAAAAAATCATCTGTACAAACATTTTACACACGAGAATCAATAAATATTTTGAATTAGTGAATTTTTTTTCGAAAAACACTTCAAAGTTAATAACTACTGAGAAATTTGCGACTGGAAACAAAAATCCCAATGACCCAGGTGACCCCTGACCCCTTTTACTCAGTTCGATCCCCCCTAAATGGCCCTAAAAGAAGTGGTTATTTTTGGGTGTTAGTTAGTTTTGCATAAGGTGATTAGCTTAAAATTTTTTATAATGACCCAATTAACCTATAACCCTTCTGTGCGATAGCCTCCAGAACGAACCCGAATCGTAAAATTTTTGAGTGAGTAAATTACGCTACATGGTGACAAGTGTTTGCAACCGTTTATTATTGCTTATTTCTTAATGCTCGCTTACACCAATGCTTAAATAATTTACCACAACGAGACAGTGCAAAATAATATCCACGAATATCATTTTAACCCGTGTGAGCCCGACTTATTCTTTGGTATAACTTTTATTGTTCTAAAAATCCTAATTAATTGACGGGTGTGTTGTCTAGGTGCGCCAGGCAGCTATTCGTTCTTCAAACATTTTTTTAATAATGGATGCGCTACTTTTGCGCTAGATCGCATGCATCACTGATTAACTGCGATTTAATTAGTGAAAAACATAAATTTTTAAAACAATAAGTTTCAGCGGAGTCCGACTTATACTTTAGTATAAGGGGCGGGGACTCAAGTGGCGTGCCCGCCCACACTCTTTCGCATATAGCATATTAACCCAAATGTGGTATTTATGCCAATAACTTTTTTGTGAATAATTCAGAGAAAATTCAACGCCAATTAAAATTTGTATAAAACATGTTATACATGTTCACATATATGTTACGTTATATTAGGTCAAGTTAGTTATATATATTTATATACATGTACATTAAATATTTTACATATGTATACATGTATACTTATACATGCACATTACATCCATTACATATATGTATACATACATACCGATACACGAACATTACATACATAACATTTATATGCATGCATGTTTATCTCTTATACTATAAAATCGTTCGTCCGTCCGTCAGTCTGTTTGTGATCGATGCCTGATAAAACCGCTGGAGCTACATGCACAATATTTTACATGTAGATTAGGTATGCGTCTGCGCGGGTTTAGGGCTAAACTCTGGTCAAAATTTACTTCCGGTTTTTTTAAGGTCAAAGGTCAAATTGTCCAAAATTTAACGTGTTTTGTCCAATCTCTCAAAGACTGGTTGGGCTAGAGGCGCCATATTTAGTACATACATGAGGTTTCAAAATAGGGTGATTTAGGGCTAAACTCCGGATAAAATTTACTTCCGGTTTTTCCAGGGTCAAAGGTCCAATGTCAAAATGTTCAAGTTTTCTTTTTCAAAAATTTAACAAATACTATTCTGTCCTGCAAAAACCGCAGGACAGAACTAAAAACTAAAACAGAAACCAAAACTACAGGCGCCATATTTTAAACATAAATGTAGTATGCATCTCCGCTGGTATAGGGCCAAACTCCGGGCAAAATTTACTTCCGGTTTTTTAGGGTCAAAGGTCAAAAGGCCAAAATTTTAACGTGTTTTATTCAATCCTGCAAAAACTGCAGGGGCTAGGGCCGACATATTTGGAACTTAATGGAGGTCTCAAAATGTGGTGATTTAGGTCTCAACGCCTTGCAAAATCTACTTCCGGTTTTTCCAGGGTCATAGGTCAAAGTCAAAATGCCCAAATTTTGACGTGTTTTATTCAATCCTGCAAAAGCCGTTGGACCTCGGGCCGCCAGCCAATTTTGCTACTTCAAGGAGGACTGAAAATGGGGTGATTTTGGGCTAAACTTATGGCAAAATCTACTTCCCAATTTCAAGGGTCAAAGTTCGAATGCAAGACTGCCCAAAATTTTAGCATAAATTCAACGTATTTTGTCGTTTCCTTTTAAGACTGGTGGAAATACCTGCGTTATATTTCGCACTTTAGTGAAGTGCTATGCTGAGGTAAATTTGGGTCAACGTTTGGTCAAAGTTTACTTCCGGTTTTTCCAGGGTCAAAGGTCAAACTTGAAAATGCAAGAAATTTCAAAGTATTTTGTCGTATCCTTTTAACACTTCTAGAGATACCTGCGCCATATTTTGCATATAATACTGGGCTGATTTTACGCCAACGTTTGGTCAAAAATTAGTTCCGGTTTTTCCAGTGTCAAAGGTGAAATCCAACTATGCCACAATTTATAACGTGTTTTATCCAATCCCGCAAAAACCGCTGGAACTAGGGGCGCCGTATTTGGTACATAAGTGAGTTTTGTAAATAGGGTAATTCAGGAAAAAACTTCCCTCGACATTTACTTCCGGTTCTTTAAGGGTCAAAAAACAAATGCCAAAATACCCTAAGTTTGTCATGTTTTATTCAATCTCGGAAAGACCGCTTGAGATTGGGGCGCCATATTTGGTAAATAAGTGAGGTTTGGAGATTAAGTAGCTTAAAACTAAACGCTTTAAGCTTAAAGTCACTTCTGGTTTTACAAGGGTCAAATGTCGAAATACCTAAAACTATACGAGTATAAACATATCCTGCGGAGACCGCTGGAGCTGCAAGCGCAATATTTTGAATGTAAATGAGGATGGCAATATAAAGTGGTCAAATCTCGGGCAGTAGGTACTTTTAGTAGTGACCCAGGGTCAAAGATTAAATTTGGCTAAGTTTAATTTTGATACTTTCCGCGTATAGCATTCCAGCGCTGACTATTAGAGCTACAGGTGCCCTATTTTCCAAGTTAAGGAAGGTTGAAAGTGAATAGAGTCAAAGTAAAAAAAGAAACTTAAATTTAGATCACACTAAACGATACAATGACTTGGATAACTCCAGACTTTGGGGACTTTCCCTTATAGTGACGGCGGGAATATTGTTACTACGGGAAGTCGCTAGCAAGCCAGCGTCGCGAAGCGAGGCGGTTCAGCTAGTATATATTGTACATACATATATTGTATATATATTTATACATGTACATTACAAACATAAAATTTATATGCGTGTATGAATGCATATATACACTAACATGTACATTACATCATTACATTTATATAAATGTATACATACATCAACACATATACATGTGCATTACATATGTGATCTCATACATGAGGGAAATAGTTTGGTTCACATGCGAATACATGTAATGTACCTATATTATATATAGATGTACATATTTATATATGTATGTTATACATATATTTCATATGTGGAATTCAATCTATAAAAAGTAAATAAAATTTATTTGTAAGCGTTTTACGATTTTTATAATTGCAGTGCACAATT